>JADBJO010007343.1:10000-15000 GCA_016801955.1 Conus betulinus | reverse complement strand
TCTCATGCCACTCTTGCTGATGATCTCTGGGTGACTCTTCCATTCTGGGAGGGTCTGCAGTGCACCCCCAGTCATCTGCCCCATCCAGCAGACTTTGCCTGCATGTTCCGAGTGGCACTGTTGTTCTTGGCCATGATTCGCTGCCTCCTGCCGTGAAGAAGAATGTTGCCGGTGCTTTTGGAGTCCTGATTTTCCCTTTTGTGGTGTTGGTACTAGCCCAGACTGCTTGTACAATCTCTTTGAGCACTTCGTTGTGCCTCCATGTGTATCTTCCTTGAGCCAGGGCTACTTTACATGAGCTAAGGACATGCTCCACTGTTTGTTTTTCCATGGCAGAGAGGGCATGAAGGATCGTCTGTTTTTCCCCACTTCACCAGGTTTGCATTTGAGGGCAGAAGGTCATATGCAGATCTGAGAATGAAGCTGATCCTGAGAGGGGCCATGTGCCAAATGTCATTCCAAGTGAGACTTCTTTGGAGTGCATTCTCCCACGTTGTCCATTGCCCTTGCTGGCTCTGCTGGACTGCTTTTTGGAGTCTTTTTTGGTCTTCTTCTTTTCTCATCTCCCGAATCATCATGTCTCTTTTGGCTTTTCCTTTGGCCTTTGACCACCATTCAGTTTTGGTCATTCCCAGTCCTTGTCTGTTGGTCTGTGTGTGTCCTGTTATTTCTCTGATCTTGAGACTTCTTTTGCAGAATCCATCGCCTCTTGAACTTTCCATTTTCTGCCTGTCTTCAGCTGGGGCTTGATTGCTTCTACCACCTTGTCTCCTGAGTCCTCCAGCATGCTTTGAAGTCTGATCTTCCCTGCTTTGTATTCCTCCAGGATGGATTTCAGTGGTAGTTTTCAGCTTTGTCTGGCGACAGTACAGCGCTATGTCAGTCAGACAGGGTGGACACCAAAGCCATTTCCTTGTGAACTTGTTGATTTTAGATTCCATTACCTCCACTATGCTGGTGCAGATGTCGTATATCATCAGAGGCCATAGGAGCTTTGGTATCAGCATGAACTGCAGACACCAGACCTTGTATTTGCCAGGGAGCCCACACTGGTCAATGGTCTCCAAGCCTTCTTCCGACATCTGTTTGGTTTCTTTTGCTCTTTGTGTGTCTTTCAGCGTATCATCATACCATCTTCCAAGGCTCTTGACTGGCTCTTCTGTGACTGTTGGAATGGCCTGGTTGGCAACACTGAAGACCACAGATTCGGCCACTTTTCCTTTCCTCAGTGAGAGACTCCGTGATTTCTTTGGCTTGAACTTCATTCTGGATGAGGCAACTATGTCATCCAGCCTACTCCGTGGTAGAGAAGTGCATTGAGAAGCCATTCAATACATAAAAACACAAAACTCACCCGCACCAATGCCCAAACACTAAAACACATACCCACACATGCGTACACACACCCACACACCCACCTACACCCACCCACACCCACAGACCTACACATATACACGCGCGCGCGCGCGCGCCCCGCGCGCGCACAGAGACACAGTAAAAGCATAATATAGCAGACTGAATCATTCATGTCTGAGAGACAATGAATAATTTTTTCAACAGAAACAACCTTTGATTCGCTTTTTTTGAAGATGCTGTCAGTATGTTGACTGAAAGACAGCTTACGGTCAATGTGTATACCAAGATATTTGAAACAGTCAACAGTGTCTATATTTATCACAACTGATTGAAATGAAGTATCTGATGTTGAAACGTTTAATACAAGTTCTTTGGTCTTACCACAATTAAGTTGCAAGAAGCTGGAAGAGCACCAGCCCTGTAGTTCTAAGATGTGACTGAAGTATGCTTGCTCATTTATTGAGCCTTCTTTAAACAAGAGACTTACAAGAGCCATATCATCAGCATACTTAAATAGGTTCAGAAGTGCACCCTGGATTTTCATTCCATTTGTGTAAACTGAAAATAACAAAAGAGATAAAACACCTCCTTGAGGAACACCTGTGTTTAAGACAATTTCCTCTGACAAACAACCATTCATTAATACTCTCTGGTTTTCAAGAAAATTTCTGACACACTTAATGATCAACCCCCTCCCCCCTCCCCCTCATTTACAGAAAGGTCAAGAAGTCTATTAAGTAGAGTGTGAATTTGCACAGTGTTAATAGCACTGCAAAAATCTACAAAAAAAAAAAGAATCTTACATAGGTCTTCTGCTTCTGGAGAAGCCGCGACCATATTTACCAGAGTTAGTGTGTGGCATCCTCCGTGCCCCTACGGGCCCGGTATGCGAACTGAAAAGACAGAACATGTTTACTGATCACACGTTCCACGCACTTGCCAGTAAAGAGGTAAGAGCGACAGGTCTAAAATCATAAAGTTCTTGAGGTTTTTGGCAATTTAGGGAATGGAATAATAGTAGAACATTTCCATACATGAGGAACTACACACATATCAAGCAAGAACTGAAACAAACAAGTCATGACCCCACGTAATTCGAAAGCACTGGATTTCAAACTATTGCCAAACAGACCATGCACCAACCTCATCCTCCGTCAGCTGAATGGGCGCATATGGAGGAACAATATCACACACTGACTCATGCTCACTGTGGAAATCAGTGGTATCGAAACTAGCATAGTGTGCATTCAGCTGATTAACGAACTGTTGTGAGTTGCCTATTATTATATCATGGGTTTTTTTCTTGTTCCTCCCCATCATTGTGTTTAACCTATCCCATGCCTGTATTAAAAATTTTGAGTACAGAATTTCTGCTCAATCTTATCCTTGCAGTTCTGTTCGGCCTTTAGTTTTGGCTTGAACAGTCACACTATCACCCTGAATAAATGCTACCTTTTTTCTCGTTTAAGCTTACTTTAAGTTCCCTGGTCAACCATGGCTTGTTGTTAGGATAGACTTTTTATTGTTTTCGTTTTAACAATGTTTTCTTCACAAAAAAATAAAATGTATGATGTAATTGTATCTGTCAGTCCACTGGGATCCTGACATATTGTAAACAACACATTCCAGTCCGTTGTATCAAAGCAATCTCTGCGCACCTCTTTACTCTTCACTCCACAGTTTGACAGTTTTCGTCACTGGTTTGCTTTGTTTGACTTTCTGTATATATTTTGGTAATAAGTGAACAATATGATCTAACCTTCCCAATGGAGGTCTACACACAGATTTATAGGCGTTTTCAATGTTACCGTAACACTTGTCAAGAATTCAGATTCAGATTCAGATTCAGAAAACTTTTATTATCTCTCTTAAAAGAGAAATTACATTCGTGACCGCTGCCCGTAAAAGTTAAGACATACATATTTATAGTTACAAACGTGACACTGAAAATTAAAATTACTTTCAAACAATAAAACATGCGTGTATCACCAAAATGGGAATTTCAATCTTTCTCCTTTTTTGGTAGTGCAAATAAAGCATGCACTCAGCCACTCATAATTATATATACATACATGTGTGCACGTATGAGAGAGAGAGAGAGAGAGAGAGAGAGAGAGAGAGAGAGAGAGAGAGAGAGAGAGTGATTTATCATTAAAAATCATTAAGATAAGACATATTCCAGACATTTCTATTTCTCACTGTTCCAGGACATGCACACACACACACACACACACACACACACACACACACAGCATCTATACTTTCCCGCTTGCTCACAGACATACACACCCGCGCACATGCTTATGTCACAGGTGATCCACCGCCTCTTCTTTACACGCTGTGTTTGTTTAAAAAGCGCAATGGATTTGAACACAAAGCTCTTTTTTTGTGCGCATCAGCTTAGCTCTGGGGACACAAAATCGTCTGCCTGATGGAAGGAGCTCAAACTGTCGCGCAAGCGTATGCCCGCTGTCACTAACAATCGCACAAGCCTTGTTGACCGCACGCCTTTCATACAACTCACTCATACTCTCCTGTCTCTCACCAACAATCTTACCACAGGTGTTCACAAACGCTATCCAAGAGTTTGCTGTTTTTCAAATTAAGATTTTCATACCAGCAAATGCATGAAAAGTCAAGACAGACTCAATGTAACTCCTGTAAAATGTTTTAAGAATTTTTGGCTGGACATGCAGATTCCTCAATTTGCGTAGGAAATACATTCTGGTTTGACATTTTTTGTATGTGGACCTGGTGTGTGTATTGAAAGTGAGCTAGTTGTCTAACGTTGTGCCCAGATATTTGTATTCCTCTACCCGTTCCACTTTTTCTCCATCAATATAAAGATAAGGCACATAATTTTTCGCTTTTCCTGAAATCTATGATCATCTCCTTGTTTTTTTTACGTTAAGCTCAAGATAATTTTCTTTGAACCAAGTGCTGAAACGCTCAACTTCATCAAAATATGTTACATCAGAATTATAAAGGTCTCCAAGGGCTGTATCATCTGGGTTTTTTTTATGACTAGTGTTTCTCTCTGTACCAATGCAGTCGTTGGTGCAGAGAGTAAAGAGGACAGGAGAAAGAACGGTACCTTGAGGGGAATGTTGGTCATGCGGGTTGGACCTGTGACATGTTGCTGTAGTGTCAGCAAATGATCTGACAATTTACACGTATGAAAGTCCCCTAAAAGGAATACAGGCTGATCAGCTGAGCGAGAAAGAGCATTATGGTAGCATTGGAATCCTGCGAGAGCGAGAAAAGAGCATTATGGTAGCATTTGGAAATCTTGTCAGCTGCTAACTTGAAGTTTGGTCCTGGCAGATAGGCTAGAATAATATATAGTTATCTGTCCAAATTCACGAGGCAAGTAAAACGGTGGAAATGACACAGATAATTTCATAGTCCCTGGTGCACACCTGTTGATGTCCATTACACTGTGTGCCCACTTTTTGTCCACATACATGCATGTCCCCCCCCCCCCCCCCCTCCCCACTCCTAACCTCTTATCTATTATTATTTGTATGTGTAATGTATGCTCAAAGATGTATTACTATAGAGCTGTATATGGGCGCATGTGTCTGTTCATTTAAAAAACACGTTCAGTTGAAATTTGGCATTTCTTCATATACTCTCTCTCTCTC
>JADBJO010007343.1:0-7500 GCA_016801955.1 Conus betulinus | reverse complement strand
CTATACAAAAGGAATTGAGCTCTGATGTATTAGGGGATGTTACTAGACGATTTGGGGATGTTGGGGATCTCCTCAAGTAATTGTGGGATGTTAATAAATCGACACTGCAACTGACTAATGACTAAGATTCCTATGCACCGTCAGAGAGAGAGAGAGAGAGAGAGAGAGAGAGAGAGAGAGAGAGAGAGAGAGAGAGAGAGTATCCTTCACTCAGAGATACGAGACTGAACGTGAGCTAGAGTGAGGTAGATAGAGCAGTGTGAAATGTTAGAGAAACCTCTCCTTACCTGTTCAGAGCATACCAACAGAGGACAGGACGAGGCAGAATATAATACACCATCCTTTCAATAAACAGGCTCTTGAATTTACATGGAGGAGACACTGCACTGCCGCCGAGTCACTTCAGTGGTGTTCAGTGGCGCCTGTTCTGATCTAACATACGCAGGACACCACCTACTAAGCCCCCTACTGACGACAATAATTGCTTAGTCGCGGAGCCGGCGTGAGTGAGCTCTCCCTCCGGAGGGCGCCACCACGTCCGTCCAACGACAGCCCCCCATGGACTCGCCGATACCGGTGACCCCGACGGAACCAAACCAAGGCCACAGACGTGGAGAGGACATCGAAATTGAGGTCACCATGAGAGCAGGGCATGAAGGGCCACAGAATTTGAGACATTTTTTTTTTTTATGCTGATGATCGATGAGAATGAGGATGATTAAGATGATGCTACGGATTTCCATTTCGGTCTGAGACTACATGACAGGGCTGTACTCTACGCTTCCTTTCATAATATATCCCGGCGTCAACCAGGCCCGAGAGATACAGACACCTGCAGTGTTGGTCAGGAAATTTGAGCAACACTCTCAGAAACGCATCCATTAAGTGGATGAAACTCGACTGTGTGGTCCCAGTCTTCCCAACTGAGTCCGCAGCAAACTCAACTCTGGGTAGGAGCCGGTCGGGGCAAAAAAACCCACATGACTTCTGATGGATTCGAACCCACGACCTCCCAGCCGGGAGTCCGCGACGCTAACCACTTTCGCCACGGCGGCAAATTCCAATGACATTGAAAGGGAGGGAAGGTCAGGGTTAGGGGGGATAGGAGAGAGGTCGGGAGTGGGGGGGGGGGGGGGGGGGGGGGGGGGGGGGGGAGTGTCGGCTATACTAAATGGAAAAAAACACAAACTGTAATACAACCTAACACAACATTATCAAAACAGGGAATCAATCAGAGCAAGTTACCAATGGGACTCTTATACAGTCCCTGTACAATGTCAAATATTTGTAAATAATTCGAAAGTAACTTTTCGAAAGATGAGCGGGATGGCTCAATGTCTGAGAGCCAACTAGGCAAATGTTTTTTTTCACTGCTGGCAAAGAAAAATAACATGAAACGGCGAGATATTTTCGCCACATACACACGTTACATTATGACTGAATTTCGTTTTAAATGCATCAAGTCTAAATCTAAAAACCATGCTTGTGATAGCCTATGATGATAGTTATTTTTACTGGCACCAAAAAAAAGCGTTTTTATAGATTTTTTTACGCCGAAGGTCATCAGAAAAATCACTTCCTTCTTGCTGTATTTTTTATAAAATTCCAGCAAGTTTTTAGAATCTACACAAAACAGCATATGAAACAGAGAAACGGGTAGATTCAGTAGATAATTTAAACCCATTGCAATAGCAACGAGTTCAGCTGTAAATATTGATTTGTTTTCCGATGTGATAGGATCGTTCCACCTTCAAGGCCGGGATAACAAAAGCTGCACCAGCTAGACCGTTATCGAGGACAGAAACATCTGTACAGACTTTCAAATGGTTTGAATAATGATTATATGTATGAGAGCGGACAGATGCAGAGACAGCTGGACCTTCCTCTTTCTTGAAGTCTAAAATAATCCGTGTCAAAATTGGCAACGATGAGTTCCCATTTAGGGATTATGCTGTGAGTTAGTCGCGGAGCTACATTTTAGGCTTAACACCTGCATTTTTAAACAGATCAGACGTATATGAACCTATCGTTGTTAGAGAATGTCTGATGTGCTCTTTTAGGGAAATGAATATCTGATTTTAAATCGATTTCCCTAGCAACTGAGTTTTGAGTAGAATTACTTCGTAAAATATATTTTGCTGATAAGAGTTTCATCTGTTCTTCTAGAGGTAATATACGAATCTCTGCATAGGTTTTTTATAGATGACGCATGCACTGGAACACCGAGTGCTAGCTTATAAGCTTTGCTATCAACACTTTGTAACTTTTTGATTAAAGATTTAGGTGCAGAGAAGAACACTTCCTGCGCATATGTTAGTTTTGAACGTACCAATGCTGTTGCTAAATGAATAAGCGTTTGCGTGTCCTTTCCCCATGGTTGTTGACTTATTACCTTGATATATTCAAACTTTTTCTGGCCTTTGTCAATACAGTTTCCAAATGGTAGCACCATGACAATTTAGAAGTAAAATAAACACCTAAAAATTTTACATTCTGTTTAAATTCAATAACAGATCTACCTATTTTAAAAGAAGGCAGAGGATTGACGTCATAACCTGCATTAAAAAGCATCATGTGCGATTTTTCTGGAGATAGAGTTAATCCGTTTTCAGCCATATAGTTACTTATATTGTCAAGTTCACTCTGATATAGTCTTTTAATATAATTTACTGATCTAGTCGGAGTGTGTTTTTTCAGAGTGACTTTCATCCACATACAGATGTCATTAGCATACTGCGCAAGTTCAACATTTTTAGACAACGGCTTTAGAAGATCATGAATCAGAATATTAAACAGAATAGGAGCAATTACAGATCCCTGTGGGATTCCCATTTGAAGAGACCTTTTTATCAGAATAAGGAGTACCTATCTTTGTTTGGATTGATCGATCGCTAAGAACACTTTACAGTAATTGTATATGGAACCTGAGAGACCGACTGATCTCAGTTTGTTAAATAACTTTGCATGCCAAACTTGATCGTAAGCTTTTCTTATGTCAAAAAAGGTGGCAAGAACATTTTTTCTTCTGGCGAACTGTTGTTTAAATTGTGTTGAAATTTTAACAAGATGGTCTATTGTTGATCTACCTTTTCTGAAGCCAGCCTGATTTTATCGGTATTATACCGTTCTTTTCACAACGATGCACTAGCCTTTTTAAAATTATTCTTTCCATGAGTTTCCCTACATGCGAAGTCAGAGCGACTGGCCTGTCACTGTTTTTATCAGTCTTTGGTTTCCCTTGTTTGGGGACAGGAACAATAATTGATTGTTTCCATAAGGATGGTTTGACGCCTTTTGCCCAGCTCTGTTGAATAAATTTATGTCGAAACATTGTAAGATTTTTTTGGTAAGTGTCCTATCATTTCAATGGAAATTGCATCTGCTTCTATTGAAGTTTTATTTGTACTAAGGGACGCAATCACATCATATATTTCCTCAATTGTAATGGGAGCATTGAAATAATGATTGCTTCCATAACTGTTCTCAACTTTTCTGTCATTCTTTTCACTAACATCCACACTGTGTCTGTATGCTCTCTCTTTTTTTCAGCAGACTTTCCATATTACCATGTTTTGCAAACATTTCTGCAAAAGCTTCGGCCTTATCGTATGTCGAAAGAAACTCATTGTTTACCAGTTTAATAGGATAATGAGGTAGAATTATTCCAGATTTCATCTCTTTTACTTTTTTCCAGGTTTTCTGAAGGTCTTTGTGATCCGAAACATCCGATTTACAAAATGTGGACCAGTGTAGCGTTTTTGCTTCTTCCATAATGCTGTTGCACCGGTTTTTAGCTCGTTTCATTTCGATGTGGTTTTTCTACATTTGATTTATCTCTCAAAAAACTTGTAAAATACTGATTTTTCGCTCGTTTGGCTGCTTCACAAAATGTATTCCACCACACATTACCTGAATGCTTACTTGATTTCACTGGATTACATATAGAAATAGAGTTATCAACAGCATAAAAAACTCTTTCAATAAATTTAGTGTATGATGCATTTAACATCTTTTGACAAAAGTTCTTCAATGTCACATGCTAGTAACATGTTTTCGAATTTGGTCCAGTCGGCTTTATTATAATTATATTTTGGAATTTTGTCTTTGGTTGAATCTTGTAATATCAGTTTATCTTTTAAAGTAATAATAATTGGTAAATAGTCACTACCGAATCTTCGATTGTCATCCACTCACAACTGGGGGCAATGGCAGGGGTTTATGAAGGAAAGGTCAATTGCTGTTGCTCTGTGGGTGTGACACATCAGGGATTCTTATAACACTTCCGTCGTTTAACAAATACATTGATGAATGAACTATATTTTCAACGAAACGGTCGTGAGCAGTCATTTTGCAATCTTTTTCCCGAAAGGAGAGTGGGCGTTGAAGTCGCCTGCGATTAACCATTTTTCATTTTGATTATGTAAGGAACGTAACCATTCCGTATTTTGGTCGTTTGGACCCTTTTGGTAAGTAAGTTGAAACGATGTTTATAGTTAACGACTCACTGAACTTTACTTTGACTGCACAGGCATGTATATATGGTATTTCTTTTGAAAAGGGAGGCAATATTTCTCTGTAGTCAAGTTTTTTTCTCGAATATATATAGCAGTATTTATCTTCCCCTTTCCATCTTCTGTTTGATGTACGGGTAGACAATAAAAGTTATACAGTTTAGGTAACTTATCTCCATTTAAACTGAGGGACTGCAATACTAAGATATGATATTCATGAGTAGAGAGATGCTGTACAAAGAAGTGTAGATTCGTTGACAATGATCTACAGTTCCACTGCATAATGATGATGTTTTGACCGACCTTTCATTTTGAAAGTAGCACTTTCACAATGAAATGTAAGATGTTAATATAGATAACAAAATGACGATAACAATATTAATAGTAATCGGGAAAAAAAAATACTACTAATTGTAGGTGAAAAGAACTTAAGATTAGGTATGTATGGCGACTGTCTTGCTAATGGGTATACTCTTGGCAAGTTGACAGCAATGTCCGACAAATGTCACAAAGAATGTTGAGAGTCACCATCTTGAATAAACCTGACCCCTGGATGATACCAGTAATTTTGCAAGGCGTGTTCTCCAGGGCTGTAATGCCATTGTCTAGGTACGTAGAACCTGAAGTCTTGTTCAGCAACATGTCTCTGGCCTGATAGATGCGAGTAGGCTCTCTTGACGATACTGTCCTGAGTAACTGTATCTGGACTTGAATACAGTTCGGAAGTCTTTCTGACGGCTGATCTTCTTGCCAGGCAGAGTGTTTTCAGGACCTGTTCTCGAGTAGTTGGGACGTCGATGGCCTCTGCGCGTTGGCTTCCTCCACAGCAGTGCATGCAGATGTCGCCCCAGATTCCCAGCTAGTACACTTGTTCCTCTGACGGAAGGATGGACCTTGTCCTTCATGTACTTACTTATGTCAGCTTTGAGGTTTTCATGGCATACAAAGGATATATTCTTACGACTGTGTAGCTGAGAGAATGTGTGGGCATTGAATAGCTCTCTCTTCACTTTCAGCTCAGGATCGAGTGGTGCCACTTTACTAACAACTACGGGGGTCTTTGGCCATTTAGACTGAATATGACCAACACAAGAAACAATAGAGAGTCACTACAGCGTATAGCTTCTTTCTCCTTCAGCTCATTGACTGCAACATGAAGTACAACAGCGTCAAAATGGTCACAGGCATTATATTCAGCTAACACTTTCTGACATTCTTCTGTTGTGCTTACTTTCTGAGTTGCGGTCTGGAAACCATACGAATTTTGCTGTCCCAATCTCTGCCCCACCTCAGAGGCAGTGCACCCACGCCGCTCACTCCGACATCCCGTCCACAGCTGCAGACGGTCGGCCCCGCCGCCACCCTGGCACCGGCAAATCCACAGGGAGCAGTCAATGTCAAGTCAAAAGGCAACCCACCAGAGGAGACACTGCACTGCTGCCGAGTCACTTCGGTGGTGTTCAGTGGCGCCTGTTCTGATCTAACATATGCAGGACACCACCTACTAAGCCCCCTACTGACGACAATAACTGCTTAGTCGCGGAGCCGGCGTGAGTGAGCTCTCCCTCCGGAGGGCGCCACCACGTCCGTCCAACGACAGCCCCCATGGACTCGCCGATACCGGTGACCCCGACGGAACCAAACCAAGGCCACAGACGTGGAGAGGACATCGAAACTGAGGTCACCATGAGAGCAGGGCATGAAGGGCCACAGAATTGAGACATTTTTTTTTATATGCTGATCGATGAGAATGAGGATGATTAAGATGATGCTACGGATTTCCATTTCGGTCTGAGACTACATGACAGGGCTGTACTCTACGCTCCTTTCATAATATATCCCAGCGTCAACCAGGCCCGAGAGATACAGACACCTGCAGTGTTGTCAGGAAATTTGAGCAACACTCCTCAGAAACGCATCCATTACGTGGATTTGTCGTTCTATTTTGTTCTGCAGATATGCGTCATCTTCCAATTTCGTTTTATCCACGGTAGGCCTAGAGCTCTGCTGACGCGAATTTTCTTGGATGATGTAGTTGTTTGGCTGACGTCATTGACTTCGTTTTCTTTTTTTTCTTTTTTTTTTTTTTTTTTCGATGGACAGGGGATTTTGTAGGGGTGATTTTTGGTAGTTTAGATCTCCAGACTGGAGTGGGGTAGACTTCAGGGCATCAGCATAAGAGATTGGCTGCGGTGTGGATGTGGAGGGAGATGTTGGAATGTCTTTTTCATTGTGTGATGTCAGATTTGTTGTTTTTGTTCGTGTAATGTTTGGAGTGGTAGATTATCGATCTAACTATAGATGGCTCAGCTGAGAATCGTTCGCTGTTAACTGCGGCCATCACTTTCTTTTTTAAACCGCTTCTTGACATGTCCGTTCTCTGCAGCACTGAAGGAATTTATAAAAGACAAAAGGACAAAAATATTCAATTTCGCTTACAGCACAGTCTTCTCCACTTAGTCCGTTTGAGAAGCGGAGTGCTTAATGAACAAGTCGATCCCCACTGCTGTTCTTCTTGACCACCACCATCATGACCCATTTCTTTTTGATTTCATTTCTGATGAAATCTTTGAAGAAAGGTTTCATTCACATATTCTTTTGCATATACTTCACATGTTATATTTCCTCTTTGGTTGTTAAAAAGATGCCCAACTGATACACGGGTAAGTCATGCATGTCCAGTGTGTTGCGTGCAGCCTTCAAACAGAAGTGGAGACGATAGGCAGAAATGGAATCGACTCACAGATAAGATGGAGCCCAGACAGCCGTTAAACTTCTACAACAGATTTTATCATGTGACCTGCATACAGGGTTTATCTGCCAATTTGTGGACCACGTAACATCTTCCCTCTTCTGGAAGTTCTGTACTTAGGAATGTGAACTTAACTCAATTTTGATTGAATACATGTAACTTGGTCAATTCAAAGTAGCCGTTTAATAACTACCAATAATAAAAACCCTCACAGTATCTTTCTTTTCTTTCCGTTTT
>JADBJO010007342.1:87500-114695 GCA_016801955.1 Conus betulinus | reverse complement strand
TCCAAAGTCGTCAGCGTTATGCTTTCGACAAGTCTCCATCGCTATGCTGTCGCGAAAGGTCGTCACGCTATATTTCCGCAAAGTCGTCGCGCTCTGCATTTCAGCAAAGTCGTCAGCGCGCTATTTCCAGCATTTCAGCTAAGTTCACCAAGTCAGGCGCTATGCATTTCAGCAAAGTCGTCAGCGCTATGCATTTCAGCAAAGTCGTCAGCGCTGCAACGTGCATTTCATCAATTCAGCAAAGTCGTCAGCGCTATGCATTTCAGCAAAGTCGTCAGCGCGCTTTTTCTATGCATTTCGTCAGCGCTATGCATTTCAGTCAGCGTATGCATTTCAGCAAAGTCTATCAGCGCTAGCGTTTTCAGCAAAGTCATCAGCGCTATGCCCTGCATTTCCCGCGTATGCAGTCGTCAGCGCTATGCATTTCAGCGAAAGTCGTCCAATGCTATTCATGCATCGTTCAATAGTAGTCTTCTCCGATGTTCAACACGGACGCTGGCCAAGTCAGGATCAAGAGGATGCTCTTCCATTTGGCATTGTAGTTCCAGTACCAGAGTTCTGGCAAACCTCCATATCGGTAGAAGACATCATCGGTGTGATCAGTCAACCTGACTGGTACTCTCTTCGTGGCAGAACACGTGAATCAAAGTTGGAAAACGTATTCAAACCGTGCAATGTACATCAATAGTCTTCAATGGCTTAAAAAAAAAGAAACAAACAAGCAACAAACAAACAACAACCCCACCGGATATATCTTCTCACCACAAACAGATCATACAGAAACCCAGACATCTGTAAGCACAGGCAATACTCTCAAATCTATTGACACTAAAAAAAAAAAAAATTAAAAGAAAAACACAAAACAAAACAAAAAAAACAAAACAAAAACAGACAAGACAATACTAACAACAACAAATACCCTACTTGTCAAGAGCTATGTCTGAATATGTAAATGTATTGTGTTGTGTGTGTGTTGTGTGTGGTGTGTTTGTGTGTGTGTGTGGTTGTTGTGTGTGAAATAACGATCAAAACTTTAGGGAAAAGCATGGAGGTGAGTGGGGTTGGAGAGAGAGAGAGGGCAGACAGCGGAAGAGCGGTAATAAAGGACTAATAGGACCATCCCCTGTTCAGACCCCTTACTTCTAACTTCTCTCTGAAAGACCGCTTTGTCACCAGTCGTCAAAGTTTCGCCGGCCAAACATTTTAGTTTTAAATCTTTCAAGCGGTTGGTTTTATTTGGTGTTTTAGAAGCAGGTTGGGTGTTTTCCTTTTTAGTTTAAATTCACTTTGGTTCCCTGAAAAACACACACGACGAAGAGTGATCACGACGCTGATATCTTACACTCTGACCTGGAAACAGATTTCCGACTGGGCACAGCTGTGGAAAGGTTAAATTCAACGACAACAAGACAGACCTGGTAACATATTATTCCAGAGCGCAAACAATTATATCCACTGACATGCGGTGACACACCCTCTGCAGCCATTAAATGCACCCATACTCCTTGGTCTGTAATTTGAATCAATAACTGTAAATGGGACGAACTATAAGATTAACGGGAAAGAAAGTTCTACGTTGCATTACTTGCCTACGAAACTACAATTATAATATCCAGAAAAGAATATAGAAACCCCTGCCATCATTTATCTTTGCGGCATTTGGACTACACGCATCTTGTCTGGGAACCATGGTTACACATCATTTCATTCCCCCCCCCCCTGCCCGCATTTTGACTACGGCTGATTTGTCCTTGGAACTATGGTTTACATCATTTATCATGCGGCCTTTACTACGCTGATATTGTCTGGGAACTATGTTTACAAATCATTTATCTGGGCATTTTGACTACGCCTGATATGCGTCTGGACAACTGGCACTGATACACAACAAACAGTTGAGACACAAGCAAATAGTTCATTTAAAGCAATCTGCATCATTATAGGAGGTGTCAAAGCAATCAAGTCACAAAATAAGGTATGAAGAATCCGGATTCTGCTCTTTCAAAGAAGGAGGAGAGAAGACACAAACTACTCAAGTTTTGTAAGATGGTCAATGCTTTGTGTCCAGACACTTATGTAGCTTAGTATCACATCTGGTACACAACAAGAATCCCTATTCACGGCGAAGACCTCTTGAACAGACACGGGCCTCTTTGTAAAACAGCAGTGTACAAAACTCATTTATTCCATAGATATGTAGTGAGGGGATCGCAACTCAACTGTGCGAACGACCTCCCCAGACAACATAAAATCCACAAAATTCCCTTAGGCGAATCAAAGGTTTTATTTCACGGGATGACTCAGTTGTACCCTATTACTAGTAGCATGGCGACAGAAACAAGCAGATTCACCATTGCAGACTCCGCCTAGGAGTGAGTGATTAAATTAAGACCTATTTATCGTTATTTAAAAGCAATCTAGTTTGTCAATGTGGCACTGATTCAGAAACGGCCGAACACTTTCTGTAATATTGTCCAAATTTACACTAACGTCAGAAAGGACAAACGATTTCCACCCTTCCACCCAATCTGCTCGAAGTTGGTATTATTCTCCGTGGTAACAAACCCCTTCGACGTTAAGATAAATGAAGCGTAATTCAAAACTGTTCATCGCTTTCTTAAACAATCTAAAAACGTTTTTGAAGAACATGTTTAATAAACCTCACCTTCATATTGATGCAAATGTCTACGATAATGACATATTACAGCAGACTCCACACAATTCTTTAAAAGACATCGTCTAAAAATCTCATCCAAAACTTTGTTTAAAAATCTTTCCACTGTAAAACTCAGATCCGATGAAAAATGTTAACCTCTTTCAAGAACTCAAAGATCGCGTCAGGCGGAACATCTCTGAACAACACAAGGAGCTTCTTCACTCTTTAAAGGTAGGAATGGGTAAAATACGAATGGCCGGTGTGCAGCCGGCACAGAACTGTTTCTTCTTTACGACCACCAGACGAAGATGGAGGAACTCCTTTAGGTTTGGACGGATCTGAAAGAGTTTGTTATCCGTCTGTGTATTCCAATCCTCCTGCCAGAGGTCTTTGACATAATCGTTAATTTTGGGTTTCAAATCTGAGCAGGGGATAGGTGTGTTTGACAGTTTCTCTCGTACGGCATTCTTGGCCAAACGATCCACCATTTCGTTCCCTCCGATGCCAACATGACCAGGAACCCAAGCCAGAAGAATGTTGTAACCCTCCGCTTTCAACTTGGTAAAAAGTTTTAAAAAAGTGTAAAAGTTCGGGGTGCTGAAGGTTGCGGCCAGCTATGGCCTCCAAAGCTGACAGTGAATCCGACAAAACCAGAAAGTCCCTCTTCGTAGATTGGGAGATTATCCGTAGTGCCAGAACCCAGAGCTGTAACTTCAGCAGAGTAAGCAGAAGCGTCTGAAGGAATATGTTCTAACAGTATTTGAGAGGAGCACCAGGGCAGTAGGCTGCACAGGCCACTCCATCTTCAGACTTGGAACCGTCAGTGAAAATTTTCTGATAGGATGAGAATTTCGAACAGAGGTCAGCATACAAAGCCTTGTATGCCAGAGAGCTGGTGGACTCTTTGCGAAAAGCTGCAAGATCAAAACGAATCTCTGGTGTGAAAAAGGTCCACGGAGGTTGATCTGGAAACTTGGAAAAATCGGACACAACTCCTAGGTCTAGACCTGCATTCCGTGCGTGAGGCTGCATACGAAGACCAAACGGCGGAATACAGTTAGGGTTGTTTTCAAATTTGCTTTGAAACTGAGGGTCAAAGACACAGACATAGGCAGGGTTTTCAGGTTCGGAGAACAGTCTGACGTAGTAATTCAAAGACAGTTTCAGCCTGCGGTTGGACAGTGAAGGTTCACCTGCCTCTGCGTACAGGCTGTACACAGGTGGTGGTGCGGAATGCTCCAAGACAGAGACGAAGCCCTTGATGGTGGATAGGGTCCAAGAGTTTTAGATACGACGGTCTGGCAGAGCCGTACACAGCACAACCATAGTCCAGTTTGGAAACGGACCAAGGCTCTGTAGAGGTGCAGCAAAGTTTTCTTATCAGCGCCCCAGTCAGTGTGTGCTACGACCCGCAGAATATTCAGAGCTTTGGCAAGAGGTTTTGAGGTGTTTAATGTGGGCTGAGAAAGTTGAGTTTTTGGTCGAAAATAACTCCAAGGAATTTGGCCTCTGTGACAGCTGGAATGGGAGATTCCCTATTTTGATTTCAGGATCTGGAAAAAACTGACTGACGAAAATTATGGAAGTGAATGCACTGTGTCTTCGTAGGAGAGAAAGTAAACCCTTTTTCATCCGCCCATTGATGAATTTTATCCACACAAAGCTGGAGCCTGCGCTGGACACTCGGGTACAGGCTTCCAGTTGCATAGACAGCAAAATCATCCACAAACAATGAGCAGTCTGAACCCTGCTGAACTGACTTGACAATGTTGTTTATCTTGATGCTGAATAGGGCCGGAGACAGTATGCTCCCTTGTGGAACCCCAACTCCTGCTCATGAACATCAGAGAGAGTGGTGCCAACCCGGACCTGAAACTGTCGGTCTGCCAAAAAATTTGAATGAAAAGTGGAAGATGACCCCCGAAAACCAAGATCATGGAGATCATGAAGAATTCCAGCTTTCCAGGTGGTATCGTAGGCTTTCTCCAAGTCGAAGAATATAGCCACTGCGTGGTGTTTGTTCAGAAAGGCGTTCCGAAGCGTAGATTCCAGACGAATCAAATGGTCCACTGTAGTATGATGTTTACGGAAAACCACACTGTTCTTTCGCCAAAAGGCCGTCGGTTTCAAGTTTTCCCACATGAGTCTAGCGTTGACCCATTTTTCTCCATCAGTTTTACAGACACAGCTGGGTCAAGCTATTGGACGGTAGTTTGACGGGTTGGAGAGATCTTTTTTCCCAGTTTGGGAATAGGAATGATGAGGGCTTTTTCGCCAAGATGGTGGAAAGAATCCAGTAGTCCATACATGGTTGTATACATGTAGCAGGATGTGCAGACCTTTTTGCGGAAGATGTTTCAAAAGTTTATAATGGATTTCATCTATACCCGGAGAGGAATCGTTTGCAAGAAAGTAAGGCGGATTTCAATTCATTTAAAGTGAAAGGAAGATTGTAGTCTTCCACGTTGTCTGACGAAAAGTTGCAGGGTGATTTTTCTTTAAGGGCTTTGTTTTTGAAAACTGGCTGACTTGTTAGAAGAGGAGGAATTCTTTTCAATGGTTGAAGCAAGCAGATTAGCAACTGCTTTTTTTCTCTGTTATTAAAGAATCAGAAAACTTGAGGTGGTTCACAGTGGGGCAGGTGTTCTTCTCCTTTAATTTTCTTGATGATTTTCCACACTTTTTTCTTCGATGTTTTGGATGTGAGACTTGAGCAAAACTGTCTCCAAGATAATCGCTTACTGGTCTTATATATGTGTTTAGATTTGGCCCTCAGTTTCTGATGCGCTCGGGACGTTGGGGGCATCGAGGGTCTGCAAGAGACCCCTACGTTGAGCTCTTTTACGGGTTTTGTTAATTTCTTTGCACTCAGAATTGAACCAAGGAACTTTTGGCATTACGGGCTTCTTGGAAGATGTCTGGATGGTTGACTTTGCGCAATTCAGTATGAAATCTGAAAGACCTCCTGCCGGATCGTCCTATCACTTTGCAGGATCTTGTCCTCTTCCAGATCCATAAGAAACTTAGTGGCAAAGAGGTCCCAATCTGCTTTGTTGAAATTGAGGCGTTCTGGCAAAGACTCGCTCTCTGCATTCGTACACCGAAGCAACACAGGAAAGTGGTCACTACCATGCAGGTCCTCATCAACCTCCCAAACAAAATCCAAAAACAAAGATGGATCACAGACAGAAAGATCCAGACAAGATGTGGTGCCATTAGCGGAGTGAAAGTAAGTTGGTGATTTTCCTATTCAAGACACACAGATCAAGCTCCGAAAACACTTCCTCTAAAAGCAGACCCCGTGGTGAAGATCTCTCACTTCCCCATAGAGGAGAGTGGCCATTCAGATCACCCCACAGCAGGAAGGGTCGAGGAAGCTGCTCCAAGAGTGAAATGAGGTCCTGTTTGGTGACGCAGAGATGTTTGGAGATAAGTACAAACTACAGACAGTAACTGTTTTGTGGAGAGTACCCGAGCTGCCACTGCCTGAAGCGGAGCTGCAGAGCAACTGGGCTGTACAGAACAGAGTTGTGAATGAACAAGGCAACTCCACCAGAAAGCACCATGTTCAACAGACTGTGCAGGTAGATTTAGAAAACTGTAGCCAGAAAGTGAAAAATTTTGTCAGACTTGAGAAGAGTTTCTTGGAGGGCAATTAGCATCGGCCTGGCCTCACGGCACAACAGCTGCAATTCTTCATAATTGGAAGACAGTCCCCTGATATTCCAATGTATGATTGAATCCATTGTGGATGAGTCCATCATAAAAGAAATATGGTGAAGGAAAATAAATCTCGTAATTCTTCCTTTTATTCCATATCAACATCATCTGGATCCGAGAGAACTGCAAATCTGTTGAAATTTCTCTCCGCTTTTTTCTCTCGATCTGATAAAATTTGTGTTCGGCGTTTTCTTTTTAGGTGGCGACTTGGTCTTTCCTCCAGAACCGCCAGCTCCCTTGTTGACAGCTGTAGGGTGCCCTTTGGAGGATTTTGAGGGGTGGTCTTGTTTGTACTTCAACGACTTCCACTCTCTGCGCTCTGAAGTGCCTGTAGGTCTTTTGCCCCCTGGTGGTCTGGGGGCGGGAGTAGGCTTTGAAGACTGACTCGTATCTGAAGGCGATGACTGCTGGGGTTCATCGCATGCAGTGGTTCTGCCTGAGGCTACAGACTTGGTTTCTGGCTCTCTCTCGGCAAACGAGGACTCCACCGTCTGCACTCCGATGCTGACTGTTGTTGGCTTCTTTACTGCAGCTGCAAACGAGAGCCCAGCAGTTGTTTGACTTTTCATAGCAATCTTTTTTCGCCTCAAAAAACGGGATTCGCTGTTCAGTCTTTATTCTCTGAATTTCCTTTTCCTTTAACCAGTTTGGACAGGTCTTCGATGATGATGGGTGCTTGCCTCCACAGTTGGCACAGAGTGGTGGACTGTCACACACACCCTGGTGGACTGGCTGGCAGCAGGTACCACACACCTCTTCTTCCGTACATCTATCCCTCACATGGCCGTACCTCTGGCACTTGAAACAGCGCAGAGGTGATGGGATGTACAGTGACACTGAAACTCTCAGGTAGCCCACCGTAATCGACTCCGGGAGAGAAGTAGAGCAGAAGGTCAAGAAAAGGGTGTCAGTTGGAACCCTGTCATTGCCTTTACGCACAAGCACACGATGAACATGGGTCACTCCTTGAGATGCCAGCTCTGACTTGATTTCAGCCTCCGACACTCCTCTCAGATCTCTGCACCGGATTACTCCTTTCGAAGAGTTCAGAGATTTGTGTGGAGACACTTTGATCGGTCGATCCACCAACGTTGTCGATTTTAACAGCATCTCGGAGTGCAGCTTGGATGAGCACTCAACCAGAAGTGACCCATTCCTCAGTCTCTTGACGCTCTTTGGCTTCCCGCTGAGGCCATTGATTCCCTTCGCAATCGCAAAAGGACTCAGGCCTGACAGAGGTCTATCCTCATCTGCTCCCTCCACAATCAGCCAGCTGGGCCAGAAGCCTGAAAGGACTCTCGTCTCATGTTCCGAATCCGTGTCCGTCTCTGTTTCTGAATCCTGCCTGTGTCTTTTTTTTTTTGTTTTTGGTGCCATGGTGTATTCATTAGAATTCATCTCTTTTGATTCCCACCCGCCATCGAGTCCCAACAAGGGGGATGCCCATTTTATACGGAATTCCAGTATATCTGGGCACCAGGACTTCAAAGGAGATATACACAGGCCTGAAAGCATCCCTGCCACAGAAGCTCCCAAACCCGTTTGACCCGAGCCGCCGCCTTCTAGCCTGAGCTAGGGCATGCACGCGACCAGCCGCTTGATCGAAGTGGGCCACTTCGACCACCTGTCTAGAGGAAGTCCAGGCCAAAGAGGTGTGTTGACTTGATGCACCGCAGTCACATCAGCGGTCTCAACCTCCAGGATCCTATTCTCCCCCATCACAGGACGCACCGCACGGCAAACACGGTGGGCCTCAAGAAGACCAGATTTGAAGGGGAGACGAAGATAGAAAAGAGCCAAATAAGAAAGGCAGAAAACAAGAAAAGGAGAAAGGCGGGTTACTATTAGTCAGGATCCTCACCCTTAGCCTGTCTGACATGGGAAGCCCTACCAGGAGCATCAACTCCTTACCACGTTGCGCTTAGGCCAGACAGCATCTTCAACTTTTCAGGCCTAGAAGCATTTTAAAAAACTAGCCTATCTTCAAGTATTGATGCCCCCGCCAGCAAAGCCTACGGGATCACAGGACCACGCAAGCCCTCCGACCACGGCAAGGTTGCAACCCCCAGAGGGATGTATATGTGAGGGTATGAATATTTTTGCGTGTTTTGTTTAGTACAGTAACTTTAATAGTCTTCTGCCATTTTCTTTGTCACATGTGTAATTATAAACATTTGAATACATTATGAGCATTAGCTTGCTGTTGTTCAAATTTTCACATTTATTGTAAAACTGTGATTGTAAAGTGGAAATAAATTCATTTAAACCAGAGTGATCACGTTTGAAGGCAAATGAGTGTCGAAAGAAGATGGACCCTAGCCTCCAGTTTTGAGGGAAGATGGACCCTAACCTCCAGTTTTGAGGGATGGACCCTAACCTCCAGCGTTGAGGGAAGATGGACCCTAACCTCCAGTTTTGAGGGAAGATGGACCCTAACCTCCAGTTTTGAGGGAAGATGGACCCTAACCTCCAGTGTTGAGGAACTAGGGCTTTTGTTCAGTGTGAAACCAGCGGAGCGTTCATATGATAAACTTCCGTCTTTGACTTTAGAATCTTAAGAGCCGTTCACAACGGGGGTCTCCTGGAACCCCGAAGCCAGTCTGCAGCCGCAGAGCCCCTGCCACCAGTGACAGAAGACCCTGACAACTCCTCGACTTGACTTGATGGTGAGATTAACGTCCTATTATTGGCCTGAGGCCCCTTAAAGGACAAAGTTTCCCAGACTTGAGTCTGTGTACAGTTCCTCGTGCAAATCGCCAGTTGTATCGGTGACCCGCCAACTACCTGACACACGCCGTAGCCTGTCAATGATGTCTTGAGGAGTGGGGAGGGGGAGAAGGAAGGGGTGGCAGAGAGGGTGATGAATGGTGAGGGGTGCGGAGGAGAACAGACAGGGCGGGGGGGGGGGGGGGGGGGGGGGCGGGGGGGGGGGGGGGGGGGGGGGGGGGCGGGGGGGGGGGTGGGGGGGGGAGGGGATCGAACGGGAGGGGAGAGAGGGGAACGTGTAGGGAGAGGAGAAGTGTGTGTGTGTGTGTGTGTGTGTGTGTGTGTGTGTGTGTGTGTGTGTGAGAGGGTGTGTGTGTGTAAAGGTGTGTGTATGGGGTGAGATAATACACGGAAGGACCGTGCGTTTATACACTGTACGCACACGTGAAAGAATCCAAGGCAATTAGGGAACTGTCCCTGCCAAAAGTCTCCTGGATAATCCCCCCTCCCCCCCCCCCCCCCCCCCACTGACAGATCCTCTTTTCCAGTCATGATAAGCTCAGCCGACCTCACTGAGCCTTATCTTAAGAAGATACCACCCTGACAAAGCAAACGACACAAGTTACAACATGGTAGTCACAAACTGTCAGTATCTCCATGGCTGATAACACTAAGCGGATAACCCCGAGGTACAGCAGACATTGCTCTTAGTTTGTAGACACAAGATTAAAAGGAAACGATTGGTCAAAACAAAAACCATACGGAGACTAAGTAATTATCAACCAACAAGCGGGACAGGTTTTGCAGCCATGATTAGATAGGGCCTAATTACACGCCCACAACTCTCAGCGAACGCTGTTTATGACACAACAGAGTGGACACCTGACCGCTGCCTGTCACAAGGAATCCGGTCAGTGTGTGTTATATCATGTACACACATAAAGTTGATAAGCCCCTTAAGAGAGGACATGTGATTTCTACCTTTTTTCGTCACAAAAAAGGGCTGCTGCGAAATCTACGTGTCTTACGATACATTACTGGCGTCAAAAGATGAGAGATCACAGATTTTGTAATTTTATCACTTATCAGGGAAAAAAAACACAATTAATTTCAACTCCCAGTGCCCACCATTAATATAATATTCATGCAGCATTTTATAAGTTGATCGTCTGTGTATAGTACAATGACATTTTGATGCCGAAATGGGTATTCTGACTGGATGGTAATTTTAACTGGTTTCGAGTCAAGAGCATAAAAACTGCGTTATTCGGCCACCAGACGAACGGAAAGAACAGACGACAGCACAAAAACAGTGCGTTTCGACTTGTTATTCATACCCAGTTAAATGTAACAAAAATGCATTTTGAAGAAGCCACACTTAAAAAAACAAAACTAAAACTAAACCCCCCCCCCCCCCCCCCCCCAAAAAAAAAAAAAAAAAAAAAACCCACTGCAGAACTGGACAACTATATTTATTTCACTCTGAAGACAATTGTATTTTTCCAATACCTATTTTTTTCCTTTTTTTTTTGTTTTTAAAGCTGCCATAGTTTTTGTTGTATACAGCAGCATGATTGTGAAATGTCAAGATATTCTAGAACAAACGTAGGTGAATAGGTTACAGCAGCATAAAATATGGATGGTATTAACGGAAGATGATTAAAAAAAAAATCAAGTCAGAGAGAGACACAGAGAGAGAGATAGAGACAGAGAGACAGAGAGACAGAGTCAGAGAGAGAGAGAGAGAGAGAGAGAGAGAGAGAGAGAGAGAGAGAGAGAGAGGGCAGACAGACAGACAGACAGACAGACAGACAGACAGAAAATTTTTGACGGATTTTCCCAGAAAGCTTGAACACAGTTTCAGCCCCATGAGGGTAAGACTGGAAACACTCTGACTATCCCAAGACTCAGACACCTCGTCATTGACTTCCCCACGAAATCATAAGCTTAAAAGAAAAGAAAATACTGTTGTCACATGAAATGGTTAATCTAACTGTTTTGTGACTTTGTTTTTTCATTTGTTTGTTTGTTTTCTTGTTTGTTTGTTTTTTGCTTTTGGGCCTAATCCTGCACCATTGCGTTAATCGCCATTAAACAACGACAACAACAGTAACCATGACTCATGAAAACAGTAGCCACGACACATGAAAACATTAGCTATGACTCAGGAAAACAGTAACCATGACACTTGAAAACAGAAGCCAAGACACATGAAAACAGTAACCATGACACATGAAAAACAGTAGCATGACACATGAAAGCAGGAATGACACAAGAAAACACTAACCATGACACATGAAAACAGTTAGCATGACACATGAAAACAGTAACTATGACACATGAAAACATTAGCTGTGACACATGAAAACAGTAACCAAGACACATGAAAGCATTAGCTATGACTCATGAAAACATTAGCTAAGACTCATAAAAACAGTAATCATGACTTAGGAAAGCAGTAAGCATGACTTGTGAAAACATTAACCAGTAACCATGACACTTGAAAACAGTAGCCATGACACATGAAAACAGTAGGCATGACTCATGAAAACAGTAACCATGACAAATGGAAATAGTAGCCATGACACATAAAAACAGTAGCCACGACACATAAAAACAGTAGCCCGACACATGAAAACAGTAGCCATGACACATGAAAACAGTAGCCACGACACATGAAAACAGTAGCCACGACACATGAAACAGTAGCCATGACACATGAAAACAGTACCCATGACACATGAAAACAGTACCCATGACACATGTGCTAGACCGCTTACACATCTGATTAAAAAAAGGACAGTGTTTGATAGACTACTCTAGGAAACAGTCATCATAATACTCTTTTCACTGCCTATGGCTTACTTTGACTACTGAGGCTGACGATCATTTTTCTTTTGCTTTGTTTTATTTCTTTTCTTCTGTTGACGCGTTGATGCTTAAGCGGTGTCAAAAATAATGAAAGCTGGCATGGTCATATCATCATTACTGTTTTCTGCATGCGCACAGTTAACACACACACACACACACATACACACACACACACACACACACACACACACACACACACACAAAGAGTAATAACTATTTTTACAGAAGAATTTTAAAAAATTTTTGAGGCTGGCAGTGTTTCCATAACACTATGATACGCACGTCTTGTTTACAGACTGTGGGGGCCGGAAAGTCACCATGGGAAAAAAAGGTATTCCGGCCAATAGAATCACGCTGACCAGTCACGTGACTACCTTCATTCAGTATATAAGTGGTCAGCGGTCTGAGCTTAATGCATTGCAATGCAATAAGCTTACTGCGAATTTTGCCTGAGCTTCAGTGGGGAGAATAGAGTAAGACGACCTTCAATCACTCAGCTGTCATCGGCAGTCACTCAGCGTTTGAAGACGACACCACGTAGAAGTTAGAACTTTGTGAGTATTTCTTTTCTATTTTGTGGAGTTGTTTTTCTACTGTTAGTTCGGCTTTCTTTTCTTTTTTTTCCCCTCTCTCTTTTTTTATACTTTGTTGTTTTTTTTATTTTAGGAAAATTTATTCGGCTTTTTTTCTCTTCTTTTTTTTTAAACTTTTTTTTATTTTAGGAAAATTTATTTGGCTTCTCTCTCTCTCTCTCTCTCTCTCTCTCTCTCTCTCTCTCTCTCTCTCTCTCTCTCTCTCTCTTAAAACTTTGTTGTTAGTTTGTTTTTGATTTTAGGAAAAATACAATATTAATATTCCTTCCATTGCTGACACATTTTTTGTTTTAAATATTGCTCGCTCATGATTTTTTTTTTCTTTTTTTTTCTTTTTTGGTTGGTTGGGAGTGGGGGGGGGGGGGGGGGGGGGGTACAACTAAATAAAGTACGCAGACTAAGATTGATGCAATGGAAAGAAGTGAACTCCATTTTTCGCCGACTTAGACGGGTACGTCTACAACAAAATACAAAGCAGGTTCGATGCTTTTTCGCACATGGTGTCAAACAAACGTTACAAAGAAAATCCCTTCCATCTATCAAATATTCGAATTATTTGACTTTGTCTTTCAGAGAATTAATGTGCAGGCCGGTTGTCGTGTTCTGCGATCGGCCAAATCGATCAATGTTCTGACGCGTTTAGTCAATTTGTTGATCGCACAGAATTTGATCGATATGTGCGCCGTTTGTCGATGAAGTAGTGGGGAGCAGCAATTGTCAACGTACTGGTAAAAAAAAGGAAAAAAAAAAAGAAAGAAATTTTTTAAAAAATGGACAGATCGATTTTGAATTTTATTTCAGCATTTTTCACTTACAGTTTCTCGTGTTTCAAGTTTTTATAACTGTGCCAAATGAAAATTGAATTTGTACGTATATTCCGTCGTTCTTGGTAGCTGAAGACTTGACTCTCTTGGAATGGACTTAGTGGGCATAGCTCTTGGCAGCGTTTCTCCCGTTCAGCAGTTTACTGAATTATGGAGGAAATCACAGGCGCAAAAACCTTCAGGCTAAAAGTGTCTTATTCAGTTATTGCCGTGATGCTCCTCTTTTATGTCATTTTTGCAAACGAATAATAAAAGGAATAATTCATAAACACATCGCCATAGTTTTTTATGGTTCTGTTCGTAACCAGCCCCCAAACGATCGACAGAGCATGTAACACATCGATCAATTTTTGCGCGATCAATGAATTGACCAAACGTGCAACAACATGATTGAATTTGGGAGATCGGTCGATTGTATCGATTGTTGGTACGCACATGTTTGTTTGTTTTGTATGACAGCTGTAGTTCCCATGTTTATGCCAAAGGGGGCGCCTAACGCCTCTGTACAAGTCTTCTTGTCCAAGACAGGTGTCTCCACATTGGATACATAATCAGAAATACACATCAGACGAATAGTCAGAAATACACATTTCAGAGAGGAACACTATTTATTGTCGAAGTCATTCCATCATGGAAAAATGCTTCATAGTTCGATCTGTTGCCACAAGAATGTAGAAGACGGTCCATTTTATGATTTCATGTCACAAGTGCATATTAACTTAAGAGGATGGATCAGATTATATTTTTCCCTGTAAGTATTGATTGCATGTACTTGACAGTGATTCGCGCCACACTGCAGTTTTCGCTCGTTTGTCAGGATTTTTTCTGTCTTTTTTTTTTTTTTTTTTTTTTTTTTTTTTTTTTGTACGCAGGTTGATACTTCTGCGGACAGTCCCTGTATAGACAGACATGAATCGATCCCATTTACCCAACAAGGGGAGTGGAGTTTTGTGTGTATGACCGTTTTTTTTTTTTTTTTATCCCGCCATTAAGGCAGCCATACTCTAACTTCGGGGAAAGTGCATGCTTCGTGTACGTGTCATTCATACAAACGGCCAAACTGGCCTTCTCTTCCGAAAGTTGGTGATGGGATTTTACGTGTGTGCAAGATGTGTGTGCATTCACACACGGAATCTGGTTTATAGTCTCATTCGAAGAACTGTATGGGAAATGGAATCAGAACCAATGTTAACTCCGAGGGAAAAATCCCCCTGTACCGAAACGGCCCAGTGGAGATTCGAACCCGCAACCCCAAGATTACGAGTCCGGCGCTCTATCACTAGGCTAGTCGGGATTAATGCTACTGTTTTGCCAATTTTCCTACCTCCCCCTTCGCTCTCTGCCTGTACGAAAGGTAGTGTGTGACTGCATGCGTGTTGGGAGTCTCGAGTCTTTAGTCTATTCTATTTTTCACAGTGTGCAGCAACATCCAGCCTTCAAGGCCCAATACTTCAGCTCCGTACTGCATCATAGGTTGAACTGGGCAATCAAATAATTTCAAAAACGAAGTGAGGGAATCGTTATTTAACAACGAAAATTTCATCACACGACACAAAACTACAGTTTTTGCTCTACTGGGTAAATCCTTGCAACCGGACGCCGAATTCAAATGCGTGGGTAAGTAAAACCCCCAATATGTTTAGCATTATACATATCTATCTCTCTTGCCCTAATTGAAGCGAGTTCTATTGCGGACAGTTACGATGATCTACTGTTACAATGAAACCGAATAAAAACTATAAATACCTGATAAGAGAAAGGCGAAGATAAGGCAGCAATCTAACACAGAGTGATGATTTACTCTACAACATTATTAAATTTAAACAAAACCAACCAAACATAGAGTAAAACCAGCAGTTAGAGTTTCCGCATGTGCAATGTGTGTGTGTGTGTGTGTGAGAGAGAGAGAGAGAGAGAGAGAGAGAGAGAGAGAGAGAGAGAGAGAGAGAGAGAAGAAAAAGGGCAACGACAGGCAAAAGTGAGAAAAAACAAGTAAAACAAACAAAGCACTTTTTTTCATAAATATGGTACAGGCATTAGAGCCTATATGTCATACCTTACAGCTATGTGTAGTTAAAAACAAGACTAGCCATTTTTCATCTATAAAACAATGGACAGATGTCCTGGAAAGATGTTTGTGAACAGTGTGTGGCCATAATCAATGTTGCGTATTTATATCTCCACTGTGGCATGACATGCCTCTTTGGAAACCATGAGTCAGCAGAAACATTGTCGTTGACGGTATGACAACGGCGTTTAATCGTGACTTCAGTTTGACCTGTTGAAGTCTCACAGAAAGCTATTTTATGGTACAAACATATGCGTGTAATGGTTTTAGCAGTACATGGGTACCCGAGTAATGGTTTTAGCAGTACATGTGTACCTGAGTAATGGTTTTAGCGGTAAATGGGTACCCGAGTACCCTGTTAACGGCAGCGGGAGGAGAGGGAGGGATCTTGCTTTCATCACGCCGTGTCTTCAACAAGGTGATCCTTTGACAGGCCGATAACCCCCCCCCCCCCCCCCCCCCCCCCCCCCCCCCCCCCGCCCTTTATCTTATTCATGGCTTTACCCTTCGATTCTAAGGTCTGAACTTTTATCATTTTCACTAAATTTACAACACTGGCTGTGAGTCTAATATACTTCAGTAACAGTTACACAATACTCGGTCAGAATTCGCACGACACGCACGAGTAAGGCACAGTGAACTTAATCGGACATGATTTTTTTTTTTAAAAAATCTTGTTGCAGGATCGTGTATTGTTGAAATGCAAAAAGAACGTGCACAGGCGCTGGCCCGCATCGCCGAGTCGAAGGGCTGCTGATGAAAGACAGCCACACGCTGGACGACGACTCGAACACAATGCCTACCACCGCACCGACTGCCGCCCCCACACAAAGACTGGATGGAACGCATGGTGTCGTGCATGACCTCCACTTCTGCTGCTGGCCAAGGTCAGTTCATCGCCGATTGTCTCCAGCAACGGCGATACAACTGCGTCGTCACGGTAGCGCTGTACCTAGAGGACGACCGGGTCCTCAGGTCGCTGCTCGCTGCGGATTTGGATGAAGAATTTCTGGACGACTGGCTGGTCCACTTGGCCGGCCAGAAGAGGTGGAGGTCCGTGTCCACACTGTTGCCGCTCTGTCCTGGTTATTTCAGTGCGGAGCTGCTCTCTGGGCTGACAGCGGAGGCGCTGACTGAGGACAGTGAGGCGGTGCTGAAGTCGATGTTACAGCGCTGTACCCGGGGTAGCGTTGGTCTGGTGATGGAGCTCATCAGACACATCGCGTTCCTGGGCTACAGTCATCACCTTGAACAGTTTCTGTACACACAAAACCAAACTGTCCGACAGGCGGTCGAGAGACTGTCCACGCAGACCTCGTTCCTGTCGGACATCGTGGAACGGTGCTGTACTTGTCGGCTTCACGAGTCATTAAACCCCGAAAAAAAAACATGCCAGCTATCATGCATGCCTTTGCGTGGCTTGTGAGGCGGGGTTGTACTCCCTGAGCGACGGGTCGACGGCCGAGGAGGTTGACTGCGAAACACCATTATCCCTGGCAGTCAGCTACAATCAGCCAGATCTCGTGCGCTTCCTGTACAACGCTGGGGCCACAGACAACCAGGAAGTTCTCGGCCCTCAGTCGCAGTCCGTTGCTGCAGGAAAGAGCGAGCGATGATGGTGACGAGGAGCCAAGCCAGCAGTGCATTCGACCTCCACAGACAAACTTCCATCAGAAGACGATGCCGAGGCCGCCAGGGAGATTCTAGACTTTCTGTCCCACAAATCGTCACGGCCATGTTCGCTGCAGAGCAGCTGCATCTGGGCGGTGTCCAGCAAAGCAGGATGGGGGCACGTGAGGGCACCTGCAATAGGCCAGATGCAGATCCCCGAAGCACTGAAAGATCTGGTCAGTTGCAAAGGGTGCTCCCGTTTGCTGACACCCGAGAGGGATTCCGCCCGGATGACCTGTTGAAACGTTTTTTCTCAAAAATTGTCATCGTCATAGTGTGTATCTGACCCTTTAGCAAAATCTTTAAATGTGTTTGTTGGATAAAAAGGAAGAACCCAAGACATTAGCAGTTTGTCTTAGAGGTGATGTGACTTGACTCTCTCTCTCTCTCTCTCTCTCTCTCTCTCTCTCTCTCTCTCTCTCTCTCTCTCTCTCTCTCACTCGCTCACTCCACTCGCTCGTACTGACAAGTCCCTCTATTCTTAAGTGTGTTTTTTTTTATCCACTAACCGGCTGATAAAAGCGAGATAGAGCATGACATTTTATCATGCTGGTTGTTTACATGAGTATGACATTTTATCATGCTGGTTTGTTGTTTACATCATCATTCCCCTATCAGTATAACATTTTGTCGTGCTGGTTGTTTACATGATCACCCCCCTCCCCCATCAGTATGACATTTTATCATGCTGGTCGTTTACATGAGTATGACATTTTATCATGCTGGTTTTTTACATGAGTATGACATGTTATCATGCTGGTTTACATGATCATTCCCCCATCAGTATGACATGTTATCATGCTGGTTGTTTATATGACTATGACATTTTATCATGCTGGTTGTTTACATGATCATCCCCCCATCAATATGACATTTTATCATGCTGGTTGCTTACATGAGTATGATATTTTATCATGCTAGTTGTTTACATCATCATTCCCCCATCAGTATGACATTTTATCGTGCTGGTTATTTACCTGAATATGACATTTTTGTTGTGCTGGTTGTTTACATGAGTATGACATTTTATTGTGCTGGTTGTTTACATGATCATTCCCCCATCAGTATGCCTATGGGGCTGAGTCTGTGAAATCTTGATAAACATTCTAAGTCGTATTCATATTTGAGTTTCTCTGTCTGTTTGTCTGTCCTCTCTCAAAGGATGCCCACTTCACATAAATACATAGTTTTTGTACTGGTTGACTAAAAGCATACAAGTCATGGTATAATTAGACGACAGTGCTATGAAAACTTGGCTACAAACGTTTGTCAGTTTGAGAACTCGCATGGATTTGCTTTTGTGTGGGACAATGTATTTCAGCTATTCTTAAATTTTCCAAAGTATTTCAGCTATTCTTAAATTTTCCAAAGTTTGATTGATTGTAGATGGCAAGATTGGCACAGCGACATGTGTGATGATGATGGCATTGTACAGTATGGACTTCTTAAACATGCCGTAGGCCTACATGAAAGACGTTTACATTGATATGAACATAAAGTCTGGCATGAATAGTGTTTAAAAACAAATTTCAGATTAGGAATTTCTTACATTGCTCGTCACCTCTGTACATAGGGTCTCGAGAGGAACAATGAATTGGCTTGCCAACTGCGTCATTTGGCTAAAGAAGATGAAATTCATTTCTTGTTTTGTTGTCCATTCATCGAGGATATTACAAAAAACAAAACAAAAAAAACAACAACAACAAAACAAAAAAACCCTCTTACTGAACCACAGTATTTTACAGTGACCCGTGTAATTCTAAACTGACTTTGCTCCTGCCATCAAAAAATGAAACTACTATTTCCAGCCTAACCTCTTCGCATGTCTATATAATGTACATTATATTACGCTCAGGGTTCATACAGTCCTTAAAAGTCCTTAATTTGGGGGCGCCTCTTTTTCAAGGCCTCGAAAGTCCTTAACAAATCAGGCTTTTGCTCATAGATCCTTTAAAATTAAACCAATGATTTTGAATAAAGTCTGTGTACAATCATGAGTCATCAGAAAAAAGAAATTGAAATCAAATTTTTGAGAAAAAACAAAAAAAAGTACAAGAAGTTGACCGACAATCTCTCCGATAAGTCGTCGTCTGCTACAACCAAAGTTACTGGCCATCGTGGCGCCTGAGCACGTGATAGAATGATCCGCCGTCATGAAACTGAGGATCCAATATGCGAGGAAAGTGTTTGTTTAACGGGGGCCGGAATAGCTCAGTTGGTAGAGCGCCGGACTCGTAATCCAAGGGTTGCGAGTTCGAATCTCCGCCGGTCCGTTTCGTTACAGGGGGATTTTTCACTCGGAATTAACATTGGTTCTGACTCCATTTTCCATGCAGTCCCGAGGTTCCATGAACGCGTAAAATCTCGTCACCAACTTTCGGAAGAGTAGGCCAGTTTGGCCGTTGGGTTTGGATGATTTCACACAGCATGCACCTTCCCCGAAGATGGGAGTATCGCTGCCTTAATAGCGGGATTTTAAAAAAATGGTCATACACACAAAAAGGTGTCAGACTAATCAATATGATGATTGTGGAAATTAAAGAAAGAAGAGAAGAGAAAGAAGAGAAGAAGCCTCCTCTTTTTATTCTGATTCCCTCTGTCTGGCCTTCGTCCTTGAGCGACACTTCAGAATAGGTCATTTTATCACTAAACTTAGAAGCTCTCCCTACGTTCCCTCTCTCCCATCTCCACTGATTCTCTCTCTCTCTCTCTCTCTCTCTCACGTATTCTTTTTTTAGCCTTCCCTACTTTCTCTCTACCCCATCTGTGTGTGTGTGTGTGTGTGTGTGTGTGTGTGTGTGTGTGCGCGTGTGTGCGCGCGCGCGTGCGTGTGAGAGAGAGAGAGAGAGAGAGAGAGAGAGAGAGTGTGTGTGTGTGTGTGTGTGCGCGCGCGCGTTTTTCATCTTTAAAAGAAAATCATTTTATTTCATCTCATTCTACTTTATTTCAGTTATTTTTCTCTTAATTGTAACAGAGCTAATTGATTGTAAAGGATCCCTGAAAAGATTTTTTACAGGAGAAGGCTTGAAAAATTAAAAAATGAACTCTGTGAGTGGGTGTTACAACTTATTTACATGCCCACACCCACCCACACCCATATATATATATATATACACCCCAAAAATGGTCATAACAATCAGGAACTATATCATAAATTATTTTCTGTGCAAGAAAAAGAAGGGAGAGGTAGGGGGAAAAAGCGGACAAAGACAGTAAAAAGACGGGAAAAGTCAAGGAAAGAGACAAGGTAACAGCACGAAAAGACAGGAAATGGTAGAGAGAGAAAAAAAAAGCAGTGAAACATACGGAAAAGTAGGTAGAAAAAGGAAACAGTATGGACATGTCAGAAAACGTCCCCCCCCCCCCCCCCTTTCTTTCTTTCAGTGTCCACAATAATAATGTTGATTATTCTGACACTTTTGTGTGTATGACCATTTTTGATCCCGCCATTAAGGCAGCCATACTCAAACTTCGGGGAAGATGCATGCTATGTGTAACGTGTCATTCATACCAACGGCCAAACTGGCCTCTTCCGAAAGTAGATGATGGGATTTTGGCGAGTGTGCAAGATGTTGTGTGTGCGTTCACACACGGAACCTCGGGTTTAAAGATTCATTCGAAGGACTGTACGGGGGAATGGAATCAGAAGCAATGTTAACTCCGAGGGAAAAATCCCCCCTGTACCGAAACGGCCCGGCTGAGATGCGAACCCGCACTCCAAGATTACGAGTCCGGCGCTCTATCACACTGAGCTATTCCGGCCCTTGTCCCATTCATGTACGACATCCCAACAAATCTTCAACGTAGGTGAAGGATAGGAAACAGGAGGTAAAGACAGGCAAAAAGCTGGTGAAAAACATGTCAAAGTAAGAGAAATAGACGAAAAAGAAACCACCTGAGTGCATGGATAGACGTAGGAAAGAAAAGAAGCAGAATCGACTGTGAAAGACGAGAAGCAGTCTCAGAACAGAACTAATCTCATCTGTGCATAGTTTCCTACACAACGCTGTGGCACACGCAGTTGTAGGTTCCAAGCAGTATTATTATTGCAGGCTGTTTCCATCGCATACACGACAAAAAACAGAACACTGGAATTTCAGCTGGTTGGGATGTTGCACAGGAATGGATGGCTTGAAGTTCAAGAAAATGCATTAGCAAGGAAACACATTGTAGGTGCAAAGTAAGAGAAATAGACGAAAAAAAAAAACCACCTAGTGAGTGCACGGATGGACGTAGGAAAGAAAAGAAACAGAATCGACTGCCCCAGCCCCTCTGGCCCCTGTAAACAAAGATGGCGTCTATTTTCCCTCGTTGTGCAACATCTCGGCGGAACGGCCTCTCCCTTCAAGCCTGGCGGCCGTGGGCTGATGCCAGCCAGTCACTGTATGACCTGCTTATCTTTAAGTCTTCTCTCTCATTAGCCAGAAGTCATTGTCATTACCACATTATGCGGAATGTCCTACAGATGGATGCGCTATGTTACGTCTGTCTCACACACCCTACAGATGTATGTTTCATTCCCTGCCTGCCAGATGCAATACAGATGGATCTTCATGTTGTTTTACAGACTCTGTCAAAGCTGTTTTTTCTTCTCCACCCATTTTCATGTCCTTTCCATGTACACACACACACACATACACACACACACACACACACACCACCACCACCACCACCACACCACCACCACCACCACAACTACCACCACCACCACCACCATCACCACCACCACCAACAACAAGAAAGAATGAATAAATGAATGAAACCAAGAACAAACAAAATGAATAAACAAACAAGCAAAAAAAAAAAAAAAAAATTCTTGCATGCTTGAATGTACGCTGGTACAGATATGCAGGCCCACGCATGTATGCACTCTCGTTTCTAAAGCAGCTTCCCCCCCCCCCCTCCCCCTCCCCTCCCCAGCTCTACGATGATCATGGCTTTGGCTCGCACTTCACGCCCTATGTCGCAGCTACGAGATGGCAGAAGCGCACCGCTCACACTTCGTGCACAAAACCCACGCTCTGTCGCAATCCTGACGTTGCGACATATAGCCTTTTTCTTTTCCGAAGCTTGTCTAGACCTTCGTGGTAGCAGGGTAAGGGGTTGGGGGTGGGGGTGGGGGGGGATTGAAGGGGAGGCGACTGTCAGGAAGAGTGATCGGTCCTGGGTCTTTTTTATTGGTTGTCAGTAAGATGGAACCCCCCCCCCCCCCAAAAAAAAAAAAAAAAAAAAAAAAAAGAAACAAACAAAACAAACCAACAAACAAAAAACAACCGAGGTTACGCTATTGAGAATACGAGAATAAAAAAGGTACTTAGCCGCATCGTTGTTTTTTTTTTTTGTAAATTGTTGCCCCCCCCCCCCCCCCCCCCCCCCCCCCCCCATTTCCTAGAATGTTTGCCCTGTGCAACGAGCATACATTTTTACAATACTTTACACACAGCACAATTACACGACTTGTTAGTCTGGACAGGAGGCTCTGAACGAGTCTGTCAACATTTGTAGCCTTCAGTTGCTGTGAAGAAAATCCTATTACGGCAGGGAGGGGAGGGGAGGGGCGGGCGAGAGTAGGGGTGGAAATGGGGTTAAAGAAAGGAAGAATAGAGATTCGGGTGAGTGGGTATTTTTGGGCCTGTCGACTGCTTTAAGTATCAATAAAACGAACAAGTGGAGTAACTCTTGCTTCCTTGATGAACTAGATACACGGCCCATAACTCCAAACGAGTGCTGCTTACGACACCGAATCGGCTAGCAGAAATGACAACAGAGGGTACACAGAACAAACAAGGGAGACCCCCCCCCCCCCCCCCCCCCCCCCTCCAACCCCAATACAACAAACAAACAAACAAACAGAAGTTCCAAGCTTGCTCATAAATCCTGTGTCTGACATTACTGCTGACTGTTCTCTGCCTAATTAAAACATTTCCTTTTAAGCATCCAGTCCAAGAAAGTCAGTCAGGCGACAATTTCTCTTCGACCTCTGACCGGCGGAACGCGAACCGTAGTATTAGTCAATCGCGATCACCTGCGAAGGTTAAGCTCATGGGTTCACGCTTGACCGCAATCCAGAACGCACGGGGAAGTGGGCCTATTTTTATGTCGACCTGTGCAGAGGCTTTGTTGCTCGGGGTGATTGTGTGCCAGTGGTGTCCGAGTGTTGGTCGGAACAGGCTGGAACCGTCCCGTTAGTCCAGTGGAACTGTCCGTTTGTCCAGTCCGTTAGCATGGCAGAACAAGAAGGTATAGTTGGGCGTTGTCTAGTCTGGCCAGGGGACTTGTGCATGTAAAAAAATCGTGTGCATCACTCGCTCTCGGGTACGAGTCAGTATGTAGGAGTGTAGGGGGTGGAGGAGGTGGGGTTTGTGTGGGGAGGGCGAATTTGGTGGAAGGGGGTGAGGGGGTGAGGGTGTGTGTGCGCGCAAAGTAGGCCTACAGTATGTTATTGCCCGCATATATATTTGTGAGTGTGAGGAATTTGTTGTGTTGTTGTATTCTCGTATTTCTCGCATCGTCGTCAACTAAGCAAAACAAACAACTAAGCAGCGATCATATTAATTGAAAATAAACCGAATGCATATTGTGTTCAAATGCAACAGGTTAAAACACAAGCACTTTTTTGAGTGCATGATTCCATGCATGTATACATGTGTGTGTGTGTGTGTGTGTGTGTGTGTGTGTGTGTGTGTATGTGTTCCTCCTCCTCCTTAGCCCCCCCCCCCCCCCCCCCCCCCCTTCTTCTCTCTTGTTTTCTACTTTTGTTCATTTCTGAATTTTTGACTTGTGTGCCTGCGTTGGTCGTAGCATTTTTGTTTAGTATTTTGATACAGTTTTGTTTCATTTTCGTTTCGTTTCATTTATTTTCTGGTGTAAGGACGGCCGGACATGGAAATAATGAGACTTAATGTATTAGCCTGTTAAGATATGCTAGTTCATTTGTACAATGTCTGTCTATCTGTCTCTCTGTCTGTCTATCTGTCCCTCTCCCTCCCTCCACACACCCCCCTCTCTCGATCCTTGTGTGCCATTAATTGTACGCATACGAAAATTGCTCAAATGTATCTGATAAGCTGGTTATGATTCAGTGCATTTGTTTTGTTGCAGGCCTTCCCGTGCTGTGGAAACGGCACCAAAGAGTAAGTGCCGTCTTGCATCATGCTTTGGTTGTGTGCTGTTGTAACTAAGATGTGTTATTAAATTGTGTTGACTTTCCAGTCCTTCCTGGGGAAACTATAAGCACACATCCATTAGACCCTGCCTGTTAGCTGAGGAATAAGATTAAAACCAGATGAAGAGATTTGACTTTCAGTTTCGTTTCTTTTTGGACGTAAGGTGTCAAGAATTGGATTTGTTATCATTATGAGCCTGAATTTATTGCTCTTTGTGGTAATACATGCACACATTATGGTATAACAGTGATATATTTCAGTCAGTCAGTCATTCCCCTGACCGCTGGGGTCGTTGGGGGGACGTGATGAGGCAGTCGCCGTTTCTCTCCAGGCTCTTCTGTTGGTTGCTGTCGTGAGGAGATCTGGCATGGTCATTTTGGTCCAGTCCTTTATATTTTCGAACCAGCTCTTTCTCTGCCGTCCTCGTCGTCTGTGCCCTCCTTCAACGGTACCTTGGAGGATGGTTTTGGAGAGGGTGCTGTGACGAATGACGTGGCCAAACCATGCCATCTTTCGTCGTTTGACGGTTGCCAGAAGTGGTTCGTGGGGCCCAACTAGGTTAGTGACCAGGTTCCGCACATAATCATTGGTCTTGTGTTCTTTGTGTTCTTTGTAGGAGATGCTCAGGCACCTGATCTCAAACGCCTGGATTCTTCTTTCTGTTTCGGCGATCAGTGTCCATGTCTCGCACCCATATAACAGGATGGAGACCGCTAGCGAATTGTAAAGCCAGAATTTTGTGTGGAATTTGATTTCGCTCTTCCACGCCCTGTTCAGTCTGGCCATCGCTGCTGATGCGGAGTTGATCCTGAATCGGATTTCTGCTGTGCAGGTGCCATCTTTGGACAGGGTTGCTCCCAAGTACCTGAAGCTGGTCACTTCTTCCAGGGGCTCACCATTCATTACAGCGATGTATCTAAGCGAAGTTTATCAAACATCTGTCTAGCAATAATTCGGATGTTCTTTGCCAAAGTATATTGTTTGGCTGGCCTTTTTTGTATAGGCACACCTGACATATATGTGTTTTGTCTGATATAATTATGGGTACTTTTCTTTGTATGGGTATGATTATCCCCACATCTCTTTTGATTTGCTATGATTTTGCCTGGTCTTCTTTTGAACGGTCGTAAATTATACACGGTTCTCCTTTAAATGGTCTTAATGATGTCTACTTTCCTTTCTTATTCCTGTAAATTTGCTTTTTTTTTTTCTCTAATAGTTATAATTGTGCTACTTTTCTCATGCATGGTATACTCTGGGGTACCCTTAAAAATTTTTTTTTTTTTTTTTTAGATGATTATGCCTACTTTTTTGTATGGTATGATTGCGATTGCATTTCTTTCAAATCACTAAGATTGTTTCTACTTTTTTCTGTGCTAATAATCATTTATGTTTTAAAATTTGAATGTGAATAATTACGCTTACTTTTCACTTGTTCGGGCATAATAATGAGTCAAACATGTTATGCCATTGACACTTGACGTACAAAATGACACTGACGCTGACACACATTTTGACACTGACGTTGACACGTTATTCGACACTGACGTTGACTTACAATTCGGCACTGATATTGACACACGAGTTAGCACTGACGTTGACACATAATCGACACTGACGCTAAAATAACGATTCGGCGCTAACTTTGACACAACAATTGGCACTGACATTGACACACGATTCGACACAGACGTTGACAAATAATTCGATACTGACGTTGACACAATGATTCGGCATTGACGCTGACACAGTACTTCGGCATTGACATTGACACAATGATTCGGCACTGGACGCTGACACAGTGATTCGGCACTGACGTTGACACAATGATTCGGCACTGACATTGACACATGATTCGGCACTGACATTGACATAATGATTCGGCTCTGACGTTGACACAATGATTCAGCACTGACATTGACACACAATGATTCGGCACTGACATCGACACAATGATTCGGCACTGACATTGACACAATGATTCGGCACTGACACTGACACAATGATTCGGCACTGACATTGACACAATGATTCGGCACTGACGCTGACACAATGATTCGGCACTAACCTTGACACAACAATTCGGCACTGACATTGACACACGATTCGACACTGACGTTGACACATAATTCGATACTGACTTTGACACAATGATTCGGCATTGACGCTGACACAATACTTCGGCACTGACATTGACACAGTGATTCGGCATTGACGTTGACACAATGATTCGGCACTGACGTTGACACAATGATTCGGCACTGACGCTGACACAATGATTCGGCACTGACGCTGACACAATGATTCGGCACTGACGCTGACACAGTGATTCGGCACTGACGCTGACACAATACTTCGGCACTGACACTGACACAATGACTCGGCACTGACGTTGACACAATGATTCGGCACTGACGTTGACACAACGATTCAGCACTGACGTTGACACAATGATTCGGCACTGACATTGACACAATGATTCGGCACTGACGCTGACACAATACTTCGGCACTGACACTGACACAATGACTCGGCACTGACACTGACACAATGACTCGGCACTGACACTGACACAATGACTCGGCACTGACGTTGACACAATGATTCGACACTGACGTTGACACAATGATTCAGCACTGACGTTGACACAATGATTCGGCACTGACGTTGACACAATGATTCAGCACTGACGTTGACACAATGATTCAGCACTGACGTTGACACAATGATTCAGCACTGACGTTGACACAATGATTCGGCACCACTGTTCCAGAGTGGCAGCCAGGACAGGACGGGGGGCCCCTGAACACAGAGGACGGGGACACGGAGGACGAGGATGACCAGAAGGCTGAGAAGGAGGAGGAGAAGAAGCCGGCGGTCAAGGTGGAGGACTTCAAGATCGAGGGCTATGGCAACGCTG
>JADBJO010007342.1:80000-82500 GCA_016801955.1 Conus betulinus | reverse complement strand
TAACTTAAGTGTTTGGTTGTGCTGGCTGACCCTAGCTGGTATTCAGTTCTATCGTTAACCTTTATGTTTGGATCTGCAGACGTGTAGTTCAGTTGTTAACTTTGACGCTTGGTTCTGCTGGCTGACTCTAGCTGATGTTTAAATCTCCTGTCAAACCTTAATGTTTGGTTCTATGATAAATATTGACTCCAGAACACTGAAACTTCTATACGAGACAAATTACTATACAGATTTTCCGTTAGAGTGTGTTTTTCTCTATTCATCATTTCTTCTTCTTTGAATATGTATTTCGCGGAAGAAAAACGTCTTAATAGCCATGCATGCAACAAAGAATGACTTCAATACAAGACCCCCCCCCCCCCCCCTCACCTCCCCCAGGTGTATTGAAATTCAGCATGAGCATGAAAGGAAATCTTAAGTGAGGCAGGAACAGTAAACTGTAAAAAAAAAAAAAAAAAAAAAAAATCAAGTAGGGTAACTCTTGCTCCCATGATGAAATAAATACACGGCCCATAACTCCAAACGAATGCTGCTTACGACACCGAATCGCCTGGCAGAAATGTTTCTGTGCGCTCTGTGTCGTCATTTCTGCTAGGCGATTCGGTGTCGTAAGCAGCATTCGTTTGGAGTTATACTTACTTGCTTAGGCCCGTTGCTCTTGCCAAAGCATAGGCCATCAACAACTGCACGCCAGCGTCCACGGTCCTGGGCAATCTTTTCTGTTTCGCCCCCAGTGAAACCCATCTGCCTGGTGTCCGCCTCCAGGTCCAGCCTCCAGGGTTTTCTTGGTCTTCCTCGCTTCCTTTTCCCTTCAGAATTCCAGGTTAGGGCTTTTCTGATGGTGTCCGCGGGGCTTTCTGAGGGTGTGTCTTATCCACCGCCATCTTTTTTTTTTTTTACTGATGTCTTGCTCTACTGCCAGTTGGTTACTTCTTTCCCACAGCTCTTTGCTGCTGATTGTCTCTGGCCAGTGGATGTGGTTGTCTCTGGCCAGTGGATGTGTGGAGATCTTTCGCAGGCAGCTGTTAACGAACGTCTGCAGTTTTTGAATGATGGTTCGCCAGGTCTCTGATCCATATAAGAGGACGGATTTGATGTTTGAAATGAAGAGGCGATTTTCGTCCTGGTGGTGATTAGTCGAGATTTCCAATGTTTTTCAGAGTGATGAAGGCTGCTCTTGCTTTCCCTGTTCTGGTTTTCTCGTCGGCATCAGTTCCCCCTTGCTGGTTGACTACACTGCCCAGATAGGCGAAGCTGCTGACTTCTTCCAGTGGGGCTCCATCTAGCATCACAGGGTCCGGACTGACTGTTGATTTTTAGTATCTGGGTCTTCTGCGGGTGGATGGTAAGGCCGACCTTTCCTGCAAAGATTGACAGGTCTGATGTCTTGTCCTGCACACCTGTTGTCTGGTATGGGAGAGCAGGATCAGATCGTCCGCGAAGTCCAGGCCATCGAGCTGGGTCCAGAGTGTCCACTGTATGCCATTCCTCTTTTCTCTTCACCACCCAGTCAATGGCCAGAAGGAACAGGAATGGTGAGAGGAGGCAACCCTGACGGACTCCGGTCCTCACCTCAAATCGACGTGTTTGTCTGTCCTGCGCGAACCACCTGGCATGCTAGTCCTGCACAGGTTAATCAAATCGGTGATCTTTGCTGGTACTCTTTGGAGTTATGCACCGTGTATTTATTTCATCTTCGGAGCAAGAATTACCCTACTTGTTTGTTATTCAGCCAGAGCAGTTTTCGATTTTACTATCAAAAGAAGACTATGTTCTAAGAACTGGGAGTGAATGTTCCCAGCACACGTCAATCTACGGCTGTCCTGAACGTCCCAGATCGTGGAGCATGCGTGTACCCCCCTCCACCCCAACCCCCATCTCCACCACTGTGCTTGTTCTGACGTAAGAATGGTATTGCTCAAAACATTAACACAGGATAGGAAATTATGAACTCAGGACTAAATGGAACGAGCTGGCGTGTATGTGTGTGTGTGTGTGTGTGTGTGTGTGTGTGTGTGTGTGTGTGTGTGTGTGTGTGTGCGCGCGCGCGCGCATATGTGTGCGTGCGTGCGTGTGCATGTGTGTATGTGCGCGTGCGTATGTGCATGCGTCTGTGCGCGCGCGCATGTGTGTGTGTATTTGTGTGTGTGTGCGTGTTCGTGCGCGTATGCGCGCATGCGTGCGTGCGTGCGTGTGTGTGTGTGTGTGTGTGTGTGTGTGTGCAGGGCTGTTACCGCTGTGACTCCAGAGGCTGGTTACGCTGCTCGCGCTGTAACGGGCGGGGTCGCGTTCGGTGCGGGGCCTGCAGTGGGCGGGGCTACCACCGGCGCCGCACCAAGCACGGCTATAGACGATCAGACTGCGGAGCCTGCGTCGGAGGCCGACGTCGGTACGTGTGGTGGTCGGACTCGCACAACCACAGCCTGCAACACAGTTCCACTTCACAATTAAACAAACAAAACAGAAACAAACAAACAAACAAACAAACAAAAAAAAAGAA
>JADBJO010007342.1:57500-75000 GCA_016801955.1 Conus betulinus | reverse complement strand
CTTAAAACACTCCACATGCCTGGAATGTACACAAGGTGGGAAAATCATGTAAGCACTGCCACAAAACGGTCCATGAAAGATCTAGAAACAATGACCAAGATGGTATCACAAAGATGGCTGTCAAGGTGAAGTGGGTGTGTTTAGTTGGCTACAGTAGTTTGACTTGCACAGTGAGGCGACTGCAGGCGGAAATCTAAACAGATCTTAAAAAATGATTCACAAGGCCGCCGCCGAAAAATGTATACAAACGAATCACAAGACAAAACACGACGCGTTTCGACCTCTTAGGTCTTCTTAAACAGCGATCATAAGTGCGCACGTAAAAGATGACGTAAATAGATTTACAAAACAACGAAGGGTAGCAGCCAGTATATGAATCAAAGTGAGATTAGTCAACGCCCATATTACGTGGAATTGGATGAAAGTAAGTGAATGCTTGTTCCTTTTCGTTGTCCTGAATGTTGTGTGTCTCTCGCCTGAAGAAGACCTAAGAGGTCGAAACGCATCATGTTGTGTCTTGTGATTCGTTTGTCTACGTTTTTTTTTTTTTTTTTTTTTTTTTTTTTTTTTTTTTTGCGGATCCTTGTATATAATTCTTCAACTTTGTTTACATTAGTTTGTTTCTTATATAACGTTTTACCTGTTTGCTGGGAAAACTGCGTTCCTATGGAAGAAACATATTTGGAAATGAAACCAGTATGATGCGCAGTGGACATGTAGGAAAGCCTTCATTGTCCAAGGGTCCATTTTGCGCCCAGTTTGAGAAGATAACCGATTGCTCGTTCTTCGTTTTCATTTGTCCTGAATGTTATTTATCTTGCCTGAAGAAGACAAAGAGGTCGACCCACGTCGTGTTTTGTCTTGTCATTTGTTTGTCCCTTTTGTCCGGCAGAATGATCATGAATTCTCTTATAAAATTAATCTAAACAACGTTGTTTACTGTTAATTTAAAAAACAGTTTGTAGTCGCCAGTGTCAGGGATTAATGTTGTCCTCCATTCCCCATTCCCAACATGTGTTGTTCTATCCTACATCCCTGTCAGTTTCCTGCAGCATGTCTAATTCTGTCATGCTGCTTTCTGGAACTGTTTAACCACCTGTCTTTTTGAAACTGTGTGTGCTGTAGATGTATCTGTTGTCACACACCGTTTTATTATCAGTTTCATGCTGTGATATTTTTTTCTTATGCCTATTACATTTCTTTTTTTTTTTTTTTTTTGTCCTCCAACTTCCAACTTTTCCCACTTTGTCTTTTCTTCTTCGTCTTCTTTTTTTTCTCAACTTTTTAACTTTTTTTTTTTGCTCAAGAGGTGAGGCCTCCATCCAATTTTATCCCACCGTCTCCCGTCCTCCCCCCCCCCCCCTCCCCCTTTTAAAAAAAAAAATTCCTTTTGATAAAGACGGACCATACTCACCATGCATAAGTTTTATTAACAGATGGACTGTCGTGGCATGGTGACTATCATTTTTTTTCTTTTTTTTTTTTTTTTTTAATCAGATTTCATGTCTCTCCACAGAGGCAGATTCTGCGAGCCGTCCCAGTGACGGAGACCGAATGGGACTGGAGCGATCTGAAATCGCGCAAGTTCTGGGTGTACGGCAATGACAGGCGTGTGTGTACTGCCCTGACTACCCTCACACATGCTGCTGGGGATGCGTTATACTGTAGTCTGCAGTGGTGCTCTTCACAGCGTTGGAACGACACACCATTGTGAACAGCAGGGATAAACTGCTGTAGCCGACTCTCTCTCTCTCTCTCTCTCTCTCTCTCTCTCTCTCTCTCTCTCTCTCTCTCTCTCTCTCTCTCTCTCTCTCTCTCTCTGTCTCTTCTCACATGTCGTTTCACATTCGTTTCTTCTGAATCTCTGTCAACCCTATCCCGCCCTTCGATTGTATGTATTTTTCAGCCAGACAGGGAAACGACCAAGCATGCTCTGTGCGGTAACTTTTGGTCTAATCGAATTATTTCATTTTCTAAGAACTTTATCATAAATAAATGAGTTAACCGTCATATTATGAACCTGGTGAAAGTTACTGATGCTAAATTACACTAACATTATATAAGTTGAATGAAAAATCTAGACTTTTTTTATTTACTTGTTTGTAGTGATTTTATATATGCCTGCACTTCTCCCCAGAAAAAACAACCCGCCTGGAAAATCACACACACGCACACAAGCACACGCACGCGCACGCACACACACGCACGCACACATAGACACACATTCCATATCATTGTCAGGTCTGTATCCATGTGTTTTTTTTTTTAAATTGTTATAGCAATACATTGCCGAATTTATTGTTAACATTCTCATGTGAATGTCAGGGGAGCTGAGGACGGGGGTGGGGGGTAGGGGTGGGCAAGGTGTTTCAGCATAAAAATGTTTCCATACCTTCACAAAGATCTGGGCAAAAAATGTCCTCTTTTCTGTGACCGAAACCCTACCTATTTGATCTGTTTGTTGTTGTTGTTGTTGTTGTTGTTTTTACAGTCGTCTACGGTAACACATTAACCTGTCTTTGCTCAGGAAAAATCTGTTATCATTTTCTAAAAGTCATATATGTAAATAAAATGAGTCCATGTAACTTGTTCAGATCTTCATAGAGGTGTGTGTGTGTGTGTGTGTGTGTGTGTGTGTGTGTGTGTGTGTGTGTGTGTGTGTGTGTGTGTGCGTGCATGTGTGTGTGCGTGTGAGTGAGTGAGTGAGTGAGTGAGTGTGTGTGTGTGTGTGTGTGTGTGTGTGTGTGTGTGTACGTGCGTGCGTACGTGCGTGCGTGCGTGTGTGTGTGTGTGTGTGTGTGTGTGTGTGTGTGTGTGTGTGTGTGTGTGTGTGTGCGAGTAGAAAACTGGAATTTTCGTGGCAGTTACAAACGCTGGCATAACCAGGCTTGTCAGAACACTAAATACTAACAGGACCTTTCAAGCCCTTTTCTGCTTGAAGATGTCACTGAGTGGCAAAGACCGTAAATGTTTCACTTTTTCAGCAGTATAACATAATCGAAGTCAGTTTTTCTCACCAATTGTAATTAGTTACAATTACATCTAATCCGTTGACAAAAGAGAGATTAATTGATCTTTAATGCAAATACTGTAGCAAATGTTAAGTTACATCATCTCACGAGTAGACCATTTCGAAAGATATCTGCTAACAGGAGATGCAGATGTAAATGCATAGATTACTGAATTCAGAGCGTGTGTGAACCACAAACAGTGATGTCTTGTCAAAAACATGGCAAGGACAGATCACATGTGTTTATTGTTTATGGTGAATCACGGAAACGAAGCTGCATTAAAGCAGCAAATAGGCCTAAAGCAGTATATCTCATTTTTTTTTTTCAGCACTAGCACAGCTATGTAAAATCTACGTCAATGCATCGTCAAACATTATAGTTTCCAAAACTATAGAAAGGCTGCACCATTCTTGGAAAATCAGAAAACGATGCATCGATTCAGCTTCATCAGCAGTGACATCAAAAGTTTACTGATGACACGTATGTGAACAATTCGGCACTCGACCAGTCAGTGCATATACACACGTGTACACTCACCACACACACACACACACACACACACACACACACACACACACACACACACGTACGCACGCACGCACGCGCGCGCGCGCACGATGATAATAGTGGCACAGCTAATGTTAAGTAAGTACACAAGATCTGACCGGCGCGTTGGGCTAATGCGTAAGTCAGATATGTGCTAAGTCGTAGCCACGAGACCGTCTTCTTAAATTCTCACATCATTACATTTATCCATCAGCTCTATATCATACGCAGTGAGGTCTGGAAACGTTGCAGAACTGGTGTAGAGTATGGGACTAGTCCGCACGCAGTGACTCGTCCTTGAGCAACAGATCCGCCAGTCAAGGAAAGAGACCTGAGAGCACAGAGTTTTCGAGAACTAGGTCACTGCTTGCACACACGCCTTTTTCACCCCAGAACACTTATTGAGAGAATACTGCAGACAGTCCGTTTTCCTCTGTTCATCTGCCCTCTCCATCCACTCGCCATCCCTTCACGCTTACTGTCATTATCATTAAACTGTTCGGAACACCGTGGGTGACTGACTGTGCACTCGGACATGCATTCAGACCAACAGAACTTGCATATGTTAAGTTCTTCCTGGCAGAAATTTTGTGACTTTTATCATTATTCACGCGCCCATCTTTTATCCAAACATGAGTTCTTTATTTGAAAAAAAAAAAAAAAAAAAAAAAACCCAAACAAACCAGAAACGAAACTTCTTTCTATTTGTATGATGTGGGCGTGAGCACACCCGTACATTTTAAGAAGCAAGCCCATAAAGAAAGTACGAAGCGTGCAAACCCCCCATACAAAAAAGGTTACTCATCAATTTTCCTATGTAAAAAGTGTACGTGTGCACGCATTCATATGATTAAGAAATGAATTACCACTATGTGTCCCAAATTACAATGCGTGTGTGTACGCATACTTGGGTAACACACACAAACACACACTGTCTAATATCATTTAACGTGGATAGACGTTAAATCGAAGAAGAACACACACACACACACACACACACACACACACACACACTCACACAGAGCCTCATTTAGAAAAGGTTACGCGCGCACACACACAGACACACACACACAGACACACACACACACACACACACACACACACACACACACACACACACACACACACACACACACACACACTTTCAGCCTCATTTAGAAAAGGTTACGTGCGCACAGACACAGACACACAGTCAGACATACAGACACACACACACACACAGACACACACACACACACACACACTCACACTCACACACACACACACACACACACACACACACACACACACACACACACACATCCTTTCCTGATTCTCAGCACAGTATACTGACTCTGTAAATGACCTTCAACTCTTTCACAATGGTGGCACTCTGCAGCTGATCAAGTACTGTTGATGCATGTTTCAACACATGTGTGCATGCACACGGTATTCTTTTCCCTTCTCCCTTTCATTGGAAAAAAAATACAGTGGTAAATGATGACATAAAAATGTGTTTTAAACAAACGCTATAAAGTGTGCATCTTTAGCGTCAGAAGCACAAGTGGTATCTCCTCTAATAGTAATTTTGTGAAAAAAAAACAAGAAGCTGTCTATAGAATGACGTCCTATAGAATTATACTGAATCTGAAAGTGTGGAATGAAAACATTGTAAAAAAAAATTCCAAACCGAGACACTGCAAACTGCACGGGAGGTGGTCTTCAAAGACTGCAATTCTACATCGACAGACCCGCACTGTCAACATGACTCTCCGTCAGTACTCAACACCTACCAGAAATGTCTGAAGTTTTACTGCAGAGTATCAGTCTCGAAGCAGCGGCAAAGTCCACAGATTATTGACCAAACTAAGTAAGTCCCGATCTGCACATTTGTAGGGTCTGGGTCATTTCTTCATTTGTTGGTGACAGTCTCTTGGTAGGGCAGTCGATAACAGAGGTTTGGCAGAACGTCATTGATACAGAAACTGTTTGATATGGAAGGTTTAGCGCGAGTCATGAAGAGAAATCTCGGTTGATGCCCACACGAGATGCAACACATTTCGTCTGTCATGACTCTTGGTAGCAACACGATCCATTCATTTGCATAAAGTGGCTGGAAAAAAAATTAATAGTGGAGAACGTTAAGAAGGGGGGAAAGGGGGGGGGGAGGAGGGGCAGAGAGTGAGAGAGAGAGAGGCAAAGGTAGTCACATACACGACACGCACGCATTCTCCCATGGATCACCGCTGAAATCCGAAGACAAATGAACAAGAGAAATAGAATATACAAACAGTGGAAGAAAACAGAAAGAGATGACAAACACACAGTACATGCAGAGACGAGTCCAGAATGAAATTCAGCTAGCATATTGGAAATACGTAGGAGGCCTATTCAAACCATCCTCCGGAGAAGTCAACAGTTCCCCGTCCATGAAAGGGATTCTGGGCATAGATTAAACACTAGAGAGCCTCAAGCACATCAGGCGTACCACCACTGAAAGTCAACGACGAACTGATCACAGACCTAGAAAAGAAAGCACAAGCAATGAATCAGCAGTTCCATAAAGCATTCAGCGAGGGCAAAACATACACAGAACAAAACAAACTACACCCGCACATAGAGCAGTTCACCATCTCCGAAAATGGCGGGAAAAAAAAAACTCCTCTCAAACCTCAACCCTTACAAAGCAGCAGGCCCTGGCCAGATTTCACCTAGGATACTGAAAGAACTAGCAGCAGAAACTACACCGATCCTCACCGCAATATACAACAAATCCCTAAGCACAGGTGAAGTCCCACAAGACTGGAGAGACGCCCTTAGTTACACCAATATACAAGAAAGGACAGCACTCTGACTCAAGCAACTACAGACCAGTAACACTCACCAGCGCACCATGTAAGATACTAGAACACATGGTAATGAGCAACATCATGACACATCTAGAATCCAATAACACCTTGACCTCACAACAACACGGCTTCAGGAGGGGGACGTTCCTGTGTCATCATCCAACTGCTCGAGCTGACAGAAGAACTATCCGAGAAACTAGACCAGGGCACGGACACCGACGTCGTAGTGATGGACTTTGCGAAGGCTTTTGACGAAGTCAACCACAGCCTCCTAGGACACAAACTTCAACACTATGGAATCAGAGGTGAAACTAACCGATGGATCGGCAACTTCTTGGGCAACCGACGTCAGTCAGTAGTGGTGGACGGATCACGCTCGGAACCAGTTGCAGTTAGATCAGGCGTCCCCCAAGGTTCTGTGCTGGGACCCTGCTTGTTCCTCGTGTACATCAACGACCCTCCCAAACAGGGTCCAATCCAGCACACGCCTATTCGCTGACGACACCATCATCTACAGACACATTTTAGGCGTAGCAGACCAGCAAGCCCTCCAGAAAGACCTTGAAGCGCTAGAACAGTGAGATAGGGAATGGGACATGGCCTTCCACCCAGACAAATGCACAGTCATGCATGTGGCCCGCAAAAGAGATACACCCACTGCTGGATACCAACTCCACAACCAGAGACTCTTCAGAGCAGCAACAACACGAAGTATCTCGGAGTGACCCTGCAAAACGACGGCAATGGAATAGGCACATCAACAACATAAGCGCCAAAGCCAACAAGACACTGGGCTTCCTGCGAAGGAATCTAAAGAACACCAGCAGGAAGGTCAAAGAAAAGACATATAAAGCATTTGTGAGTCCAGTGCCAGAATACGCCTCAGCCGTCTGGGACCCACACACTGCCCAAGATATCCAGGACATAGAGGCCATCCAACGTAGAGCGGCCCGCCTCGTCGTGAACAACTACAAGCAACCTCCAGCGTCACCACCATGCTGGAGGAAACTAAAATGGCCACCCCTTGAGACGAGGCGGAAAGCGGCACGACTAACCATGTTTTACAACATGAAACACACACAACGGCTGTAAAGTTCCACCAACTAAAACCCCTCCAAACAAGATCAAGGAGGGGTCACAACCAACAATTCAGCAGGATAACATGCCAGACGGAACAAAGAAATATGCCGCTCCTCCAAGAACAGTAAGGGACTAGAATTTGCTCCCTCAGGAAATAGTGCAGGTCCCAACGGCAGGTACCTTCAGTAGGAAGGCATCTGCAATTCCGTAAATCCAACTCTCTCCCTCTCTCCCCTCCCCTCCCTCCCCCCCCCCCCCCCCCCCCCCCCCCCCCCCCCCACCCTTCTTTGCACACTATACCCTCCTTCATTCTCTCAGTAAGTTTTTGTTGTTGTTGTTGTTTGTTTTTGTTTTGTTTTCCAGTCGTCTTCACCCCAAACGTAACAATGATAGTCAAACACTTGACTGTGGTTACTACCGGAAGAAGAAGACGAAGAAGAAAGAAGAAGAATGAATGAATGAATGAATGAATGAATCTTTAATGGGTTGAGAATTAGGCTCATTGAAGGCCTTTTTACAATTCTGCCCAACAACAACTATAAATTGAAAGAAAAAAAAAAAAAAAAAAAAAACTACAAATTGAAAAAAAAAAAAAAAAAAAAAAAAAAAAAGTAAGGTAACATCAACTTACAAAAAAACATCAATAAACGATTTCATACTTAAAATCTCTCTCTCTCTCTCTCTCTCTCTCTCTCTCTCTCTCTCTCTCTCTCTCTCTCTCTCTCTCTCTCTCCACCCCTCTCTCCCCCCCCCCCCCCCCCTCTCACAATCTAGTCGAGAGAAGGCTACTTTACACACGCGTGGGTGTAATTTCCTAGAGACCTCACACACACACACACACACACACACACACACACACACACACACACACACACACACACACACACACACACACACACACACACACACACACACACACACACACACACACACACACACACACGCACACACACACACACACACACACACACACACACACACACACACACACACACACACATCTTAATCAACTGCATCGTTTATCTGCAGTGCACTTTTTTTTGTCTCTGGTAAGTATGTACGGTCAGGCTAATGTCTACGCATAGGTCAGTCATGAGTATCAAAAAGAAGTAACTTTACTTCATTTTTGAAAGCTGATAATTGGGGAATATTTCTGTATTTTGTGGGAAGTGTGTTCCATTCTTTACAGCCACAGAAGGAGAAACTTGTTTTGAATAAATCTAGATTAGCTTTAGGAATAATGAATCTGAGCGAATCATGATGGTGATGTAAATGCACTATTGATTTTAGATAATCTGGGCATGCGTCATGAACAATTTTGTGCATAAGGATCAGAGTGTTGAAAGTTATACATGAGTGAAGAGGTAGTATTCTATTGTATCTAAATACATCATGCGTAGAAGGATCGGATTTTTTCTGACAGCTGATCATCTTAATGGCTCGCTTTTGCAATGAACAAAGTGGTTTTAAAGTAGATGGCGCACATTTACCCCAGATAATAGAGCAGTAGTCTAGTCGAGCCTGAACAAAAGCAAAATAGTACATTTTCGTGAATGTTCGTTGAGAAAGTGTTTTATCTGTGACAACTGGAACACACAACACGAGACTTGTTTGATTAGGTTATGGATCTGATCGTGCCAGGAAAGATTTTCATCGATGACGATGCCTAATAATTTGTGCTTTGTAACTTGTTTTATTGTTTTATCTTTGTACATTATTTTTAATTTTGCTTCTTTTATGACTTGCCTTTTTTGACGTGCACATATTAAGATAGACTCGGTTTTATGAGGATGAACAAGCATGTCATTTGAATCACACCAGTATTCCACTGATTTCATGCTTGCATTTAATGATAATAATTTCATCGATGCTATGACTAGAGTATTGTAAAGATGTATCGTCAGCGAACAAATCACACACTGCATTTTGAATTGATAAAGGCAGATCATTTATGTAGAGAGAGAACAACAGGGGACCTAAGATTGATCCCTGTGGCACACCTCTCGGCAACTGTCTTTTAGAAGAAATAACACCTCGTGAAAAAAACGGACTGCGTACGGTTTGACAAATAAGATCTGAAAAATGATTCCGTATCGTTGTCAACGCCGTAAACATTAAGCTTTTTTAGCAATATATTGTGATTAATTAAATCAAAAGCCTTTGTTAAATCAATAAACACTACACCAACTGCTTTCCTGTTGTTGATATCTTTTAGCCACAAATTTGTGATCCGACACAAAGCCGTTTCACATGAATGTAGTTTCCTAAATCCTGACTGATTGATATACAACAGTTTATGTTTCTCAATAAAAGATGATAGATGGTGATGGATATGACGTTCTAGTGGCTTTGAGACGGACGATAGCAGCGAAATTGGTCTGTAGTTATTTGGATCATCTAAATTCCCTTTTTTTGTGCAGAGGGATAATTTTTGCATGTTTGAATGCTTCTGGAAAGTATTGTTTAGATAAACATAGATTAAAGAGGTATGTAAGAGAATCTACAATATATGGTACAGATAGTTTTAACATCTTGGGACTGATTCCATCAAAGCTGTACGAACTTTTATTTTTCAAGGTTGATAAATATAAAAAACACTTCAAGAAGAAGAAGAAGAAAGAAGAAGAAGAAGAAGAAGAAGGACCAGAAAGAGGTTTGGAAAAAAAAAAAGCGGTCGATTCACAGACAGGCCTACCTGTCCCAATATCGTACTACATTGTAATATTTACAATGGCACATCAATGGTAGGCCCTTGAAAAGATTTTGTAGAGGTTCGGCCCATTCGTCTGTAGGATACACATTGAAAAAAAAAAAAAAAAAAGCATTACGCATTAAAAGGTCAGGTAAAAGGATATAGATATGTATGAAATATGAAGGAGGAAAAGGATGCTGGTGGCGGTCGAAGGATGACATTCACGTGCGTATGCACGAGAAACACACACACATACACACAAGCACGCGCGCATGCACACACACACACACACACACACACACACACACACACACACACACACACACACACACACACACGCACGCACGCACGCACGCACGCACACACACACACACACACACACACACACACACACACACACACACACACCCATCATCATCATCATCATCACCGAAGGGTAAAGGTGGTGGAAATGGGTGGTGGCTGGCTCGCATGAGCGCGCGCGCGCACGCACATACACACGCACTTCAGTTGATGATGATGATGATGATGATGATGATGATGAGAGAGAGAGAGAGAGAGAGAGAGAGAGAGAGAGAGAGAGAGAGAGAGAGAGAGATGAATTGATGGAACGAGGAAGTGACTGGTTGGTTTATTTATCCAGTGAATGGTAAAAAGAAAAAAAAAAATCATCGGGACAATGTTCTCAGGGATTAAGGAAACAATATCACAACACAGTACAGGCTAGAACTGCTGTTTCATATATAAATTCAGTTACAGAAGCAACTCATGGCTGGAACATTTATGCGGCGGATATTTAATACAGAAATCGTTTAATTAAAATTAGCTTAGCGATTCCCATGGCCCAGACTCGAATGATCAGTGGAATTTGTCTGGGAACCATAGACATTTTACAACAAGAGTTATACATTTCTTAAGACCTCTGTCAAACAAGGCAAATATGGGTAATATTGCGACAAGTATTTTAACCAGCAATAATTACTCACAATAAACTAATATATTCCATCTGAGAATATGAGCATATTAGAAATAGATTTACATTTGAAAAATTATTTTGTGATGCGTGCGGCAAAAAGACATCATCTACCCGACATTTCCGACTACTCACTTCACCGTGCAATGTGTGCAACATATTAACTTATTAAGGTATTTATTGTGTTTTAATTTTTCAACTTCTTTATGAGTTTCCCAGATACAAGAAACGGTTGAGCAGTTGGTTCCTTAAAAAGTCGATCTGCATGCTTTATTCAGTGTGTCGACTTACGTTCTGTTGAAAGTAATGGGGGACGACTCGATTTTACATGCAGCCGAGACATCGCGAAATATCGTGAAACGGTTAAATCCCCCCAACACACGATGTGTCAGGCAAATTCAAAGACCGCATATTCGCGCCTTTCACCCATCTTTCTCACAACATGGCGGTTCCAATGAACGGGAAATGTAAAGTTTACAACCACATTTACCATCTGTCCGTTTCATCATATACTCAAAGTGCAGTGCTGTTTTGTGTGTGCCTCTCTCTCTCTCTCTCTCTCTCTCTCTCTCTCTCTCTCTTCTCAGTGAATCATTTTATATGCATATTCCAGACACTTACTGTCACATTTAAAAATTGACAAATGACAACATGAACGCATACAACATTAGAACACTGAAGCACACACACACACACACACGCACATGCACACACATTTTATATAAACACACACATTTACAGATTTCGTACACACACACACACACACACACACACACGCCGCCAGCACTATTACCATTTCACAATCTAAAATGATTTTCTTTTTTAGTGAATTGGCTTAAAATTGAAATGAACACACACACACACACACACACACACACACACACACACACATCATCATGCACAGACCTATCAATAGGAAGAGGAGATAAAGAGGTTATTTAATGTGTAAGTATACACAAGACACAACCTACTATGCTCCTTTTTCACAACAGTAATTTACTGATTGCTCAGTCATGGAGTTAATGTACATAGGAGCATCCATACCAATGTAAACATGTTCATCAAGTAACAATCCATGTGAATTTGACAACATTGAAGACGAGAGGTAGACACGAACTTACCACAGGTATGAATGTTGGGCGGAGACAGAACCACAAAGCACACAAGAGAAGGACAGAATGAGATATAAAAAAAAAATAGTGATCAGTGAAAGTCATGAATGAATGCTATAGTGTTCTACTTGGGTCTTAAATCCTTCTCTACCATTTAAAGAAAACCACAAATTTATAGGACTTTTTCATCCTGGTGTTCACTAGGTCAAAACGATAAAAAAAACACCAGCAGAACTTGTCTAGGAAATCAAGAATGCTGCAATATGCCAATTTGTGTTTTGATTCAAATGTCCTTGCTCATAGTCATTTAAGAAAATGTTTTTTGTGCTGTTGTTATTGTTGTTTTTCCAATTCTTTGTCTTGAAAAAGGTTTGAATACTTAGTGGGTGACCAACTTCCTTTCTCTCTTTATGATAGTGAGTGTATATTTTTTGTTTAATCTGCTATTTAGAATGCTAGTTCATATCAGACATGTGCACAGGTATGTTTTGGCTGGCCACATTGTCATTATTATTTTGGGGTGGGTTTTCAGTGTGTCATGATGACATAATTAACTCAGAACAGGTATCTGGGTGCAGCTGTTAGGATACAATTTGAAATATTTCTCATTTTGTTTGATATTCTGTTCCATGACTTGCACTAGTCAATAGTAATTATTGTTTATATCAGTTTATGTTTTTTTCCAAAGCTGGGGGATTCCTAAGGTTGTTATCAATTTCAGTTTTGCGATGACGCCACCAACCAGGGGATCCCTACGGCTGTACAGATGCTGAGTCACTCAGATTGTGTTCATGCACACATGCACACACACACACATGCAGGTACGCATGCATGCACACGCACACACTTGCACAACCAAAAATTAACACTAATAACAGTGACTTTTTGTATTTTCATTCTGGAAAAAGGAAAAAAATATGTATACCTACTGTGTGACAGAGCTAAAAGTTAATCATTTTTCAGTTCAGTTTCCTTTTGATATTTTTTATTTTTTCATTATCAACTTTTATTATCATTTTTTTCTCCAGGGCCACTATGTGTTTTCACAGAAAGAATACATCCTAAAATAAATGATTAAAAAAAAAAAGAAAAACCAAACCAAACCAAAACACCACCCCCACCTATATGAGCCACACATCTGCTCACAGTGCATACAATCCAAATGTCAACATTTTCATTTTCAGTTTGATGTGTTATTGGTTGAATCATTCCTTTCGTGTTTGGCAGAATGTTCAGTTCAACAAAATCAGGTTAAATGGTCCCTTTTAAGTCACTTTTGTTAATTTCTGTTATAGAAATGTTTGAGGAAGGCCACATTTTAATCAGTAAAAAAAACCAAAGTAAATCATGGCTTATATAAAAAAGCAACAAGAATCTTAACAGCAAGCGACCAAATGTTAAATCATTATACTTAGTGTGCATTCAGGTGAATTCACTATGTATTTCTTTTAATTTTGTTTCAATTATTTGATACAGGGACACTTTAACTTTTTATGCAGTTATAGGAGAACTTTTGTTGTTGTTGTTGTTTCATAACTGACTGGAGATTTTGAATTCACTTCAAAGGTATGCAGACAGTATGGTTTATGACAGATGACCTTTGTCATGGGAGCTAACTCTTCCCTTTAATGACACGTACTTTTAGAGCAAACAGGTTATCACTCCTCTTTGATGGCAGTTCCAGACTAAATGGTGTAGCACTTTGTCTAATCAGATTTCTTGTGAGAGAACAACGCACTTACCCAATGGATGACCAAACCACTTAGTACTACACAGGAATCCTGTGGGCAGACTTCCACTGCACTCATTCAATTTTCTCTGGGGGCACTGGAAATTGCGAGCAATGAGTTCAGCCATGACATTCGAAACAATGCTACAGTTTGTAGGCCAGAACTTAACAAGTGGCCTGATTCAATCCACTGTTTTTTCCAGGAATTATTTTTTTTCATGAACTGCTATACTTAAATCATGCCTTGAAAAGCTTTTTTTCCTCCCACAGTATATATTTCTTCACTCTGTGTTACAGGCATGCTCTACATGACAGAAAAGCAGATATGGAAATTCCACTTCACGTGTCCACTGTTGACAGCTCTCACAGGACTCTTGCAAAGACCAGAATCATGACAGGGACCACTGCAGCAAGCACTTTACAGACAAGTTCCGTCATGAATGTCCTACCTTCCACGTCCTTCATAGACCAGTCTTCCAACTTGATAACAGAGGTGCTGCCCTCTGGAGGCTTCACGCTTGTCAGCTTAGACCTGAACCCGTTGCACCTTGACCCGACCTCACAGCAACAGGTCGAAGACGCGAGGACGGAGGAAGCAGATGACCTCAATGATGGTGTCAACCTGGTAGTGAAAGGGTCGTGGTGGTGGTGCAAGGACTGCAACATGAAGCAAAAGTTTGGCGTGGGGGAAAGCATCGAAGATCACCTTCGCCGCCGAACACAGCATCAATGACAAGACAGAAAAGACGGTGGATCAAGAACTGTTAAAAAATTCCCACAGCAATCCGTGCAGACAAGCACCTGTAAAAGAGGGAGCCAATTCCGACGTCATCTCCTCTGTGTTCACCATTCCTTCGGACTCTGTGTCTGTTCAGGACCAAGACGTCGAAACCTTCATTGTCATAGATGGCACGACAACGGTGCAAGTCATAACAAAACAAACAGATGATAACACGGTTCTCCTGACGCCTCTTACTGAGGAAAACAAACCTGCACTTACACACCAGCATTCTTCAGAGGCTTCGCCCAGCTCAGGGCCATCCAATCCAGCCTCAGCTGATGCTGGTCCTGCTGTAAAACCTTTGGTGCAGATGGACCCTATTCCTGCGAAACCTTTGGTGCAGATGGACCCTATTCCTGTCCTCTTTGCTTTGCCGCTCACAGACACACAGCCCACTTCCTCACATCCAACACCAACTTCCTTGCAGACAGAGAGGTGGGACAAGCAGCCTGGATGTTCTGGCGCCAAAGTCGCAGAGATTTGTTCGTCCAGTGTTACGTCTCCCCAGCCATGTTGGGAAGGTGGCAGGGCTAGCTGCATCTTGACGAAGCCAGCAAGAGATGGTGAGAGTGGCAGAAATGAAACCCAGTCTGGCGTCAGCCTGGCACACGATAGAAATAAAGCCCAGACTAATATTAGTCTTGATACTGCTACAAATAAACCCCAGGCTGATTTTGATTTTGACACCAGTAGGAATAAAACCCAGACTGATGTCAATTTTGATACTGCCAGAAATAACACGCAGACTGATGTCAGTTTTGATACTGCCAGAAATAAAACCCAAACTAATGCCAGTTCTGATGGTGCCAATAGAAATCAGCTTCCAGGTGATTTCAGACAACTGGCTGGAGAAGATGCCAGAGGTAAGATGATGCCAGCAAAGCCAGCTCAGTCAAACGCTCCATCATGTAGCATCATGACCAGGAAGAAATTTCGGCCCTCAGAAGGGAAAAGAATGCTGGGCATACATTGCTGAAGGACTGTAAGGTTCATCTAACCAGGCTGTCTTCAGATGAATTAGATCAACTTCACCATAAACCTAGAAGATCGTTCCTCAAAAGAAAATCAGAAGTAGCATTACCTACATTACCTGTCAAGCATGCAAAGCAGACAAAAACAGCAAAAAAGGCTGTTTCATTGATATCACGCCATTCACTGGAAAACTCAGCAAAGAATAATGCCTGTAGGACCCAGGATGGACAGTACCGTAACAACACAAAGAGAGAAATATTCAGTGCAAATAGCCAGTCAGCTGTTCACACTGGAAAACATCACACTTCTTTCAGCATTAAAACAAGAACATTTTGCGGACGCAAAATCAGAAAACCAGCGCGATACCTCACAGGATCAGAGAATGAAGAAGAACAGGAAGAAGACCAAAAGCCTGATCAGCAACTACTGATGAGTCTGCCAGCTGCAAGTTCACGTGGAAACAGCTCACACCTTAGGGAAAACAGACAGAGGAATCCTGGCAGGTGCTTTAAGAAACGAAGAAGTTCTCCAGATACAGATCACAGCGAGCCTGAAGTGCCCAATGCAGGTGCTTCCCCCAAGAACAGTTCTAAAAAACCAAGGGACGAAAACTACTCCTGCCAGGACTGTGGGCGCAAGTTCAGGTCGGAGAAAAAACTGGAAAAGCATAGAAAGCTCTATGCGGGACAGACGATGCAGCGTTGTTCTCAGTGTGGCTTGGCTCTGCATAACCAGGACCTGCTCAACGTCCACAAGTATCACATCCACTCCACCAAAGAGTCAACGTCTTGCCTGACCTGTGGTAGAGTTCTAGGCTCAAAGAGGAACCTGTTGAACCACCTGTTGACACACCCCAACATGGAAGGTCAGACTGTGGCCAACCTCATCAGGGATTCCTGTGCTGTGCATGAGTGCAGCGTTTGTGATGAACCCATCATCATAGGTGAAGGTCGAGTGGAGAGGCATTACCTCATGCATGAAAAAGCCGAACTTGTGTGTTTGTCAGAAATGTGGGCAGTCTTTTCGTCACAAGAAAGAACTTTACAGTCACCTCAAAACTCATGGAGACCTCACTGAAATCGGGCAGCAGTGTTCTGCTGCTGAGGACAGAAAAGAAGGATACACAAACGGCAACATATCGGCTAGCCCTGAGCCTGTGACGTTTTCACAAAATACTGATCAGAATGTCACCCAAAATACAGATGAAAAAATGATTGCTGACTCTGTCAAACAAATCATGAAGTTCGAGGAAAGCAGCTCCCAAATGTTAGAAGATGAGATGTCACTGACATGTTCAGCTGGTAAGACTGAAGAAGCTAAGGTAAAAGGGCAGCAGAAGTCGCAGAACACCAAGCCACTGATTTGCTGTGAACTGTGTAAAAAACAGTTCAGTGCAAAGAAGTTACTGTACCAACACTTGAAAAGCCATGGCTCTGAAGTATCTGATTTAGCTGACAATGAAGACAGTGCATTAGCAATGGAACGGGAACCTGTAGCTCAACCTATTGATCTCAAGGCAGGAGTCCCTTTTGGGATTCCGTGTGGTCTTGTTAAACTTGAGAGCCAGGAAAAAGATGATAATTTCCTGAGGAAAAGCTTCACAACGACAGCCCAGGGTCTGGTAGTTCCCAACCAGATGCGCTACACAGCTGTGCACTGTGCGAGAGACAGTTTGAATCTGAGAGCAAGGCCAGGCGTCACATCACACGGTTTAGCGGTCAGCAAAACATCCTCCAGTGCAACCTGTGTTCTTGGAAGTTCCATAACATGGACCTG
>JADBJO010007342.1:42500-52500 GCA_016801955.1 Conus betulinus | reverse complement strand
CCCTCGCTCTGGAGACTGAAAAAAAAATTTGTCTTTTTGCATAGTTAGTGTGCCTCACTGTATTAAAAAAAAGTCTTCGTGTATGGTTAGTGTGCCTCACTGTATAAAAAAAAATGTCTTCGTGTGTAATTAGTGTGCCTCACTGTATAAAAAATGTCTTTGTGTGTAATTAGTGTGCCTCACTGTATTAAAAAAATGTCTTTGTGTGTAATTAGTGTGCCTCACTGTATAAAAAAAAATGTCTTTGTGTGTAATTAGTGTGCCTCACTGTATAAAAAAATGTCTTTGTGTGTGATTAGTGTGCCTCACTGTATAAAAAAATGTCTTGTGTGTGTAATTAGTGTGCCTCACTGTATAAAAAAATGTCTTCGTCTGTAATTAGTGTGCCTCACTGTATAAAAAAATGTCTTCGTGTGTAATTAGTGTGCCTCACTGTATAAAAAAAGGTCTTTGTGTGTAATTAGTGTACCTCACTGTATAAAAAAAAAGGTCTTCGTGTGTAATTAGTGTGCCTCACTGTATAAAAAAATGTCTTCGTGTGTAATTAGTGTACCTCACTGTATAAAAATGTCTTCGTGTGTAATTAGTGTACCTCACTGTATAAAAAATGTCTTCGTGTGTAATTAGTGTGCCTCACTGTATAAAAAATGTCTTTGTGTGTAATTAGTGTGCCTCACTGTATAAAAAAAAATTGTCTTCATGTATGGTTAGTGTGCCTCACTGTAGAGCTCTCCTCTGAGACCTGTTAACCTAACGCTGATCCTTCTGATTAACACCTCATGCTTCAAGGCTCCCTTAGGCTCCCTTGAGGCTTAAAAGATGTCTTTGTGTATAGTATAGTGTGCCTCACTGAATATGAAAAATTGTCTTTATGTATAGTTAGTGTGTCTCACTGTATGAAAAGAATTTCTTTATGTATGATTACTAAATTAGTATGCCTCACTGTATGAAAAAATAGTGTGTCTTTGTGTATAGTTAGTGCGTCTCCCTGTATGAAAAAATTGTTTTTAAATGTTGTTAGTGTGCCTCACTGTATAAAAAAAAAAATCCTTACGTATAGTTAGTGTGCCTCACTGTATGAAAAAAAAAAATCTTTGTGTATTGTTAGTGTGCCTCACCCAATAAACAAAAAATGTCTTTATGTATAGTAACTGTGCGTCACTGTATGAAAAAAAAGTCTTTGTATATAGTTTGTGTGCCTCACTGCCTAAAAAAATGTCTTTGTGTATAGTTAGAGTGTCTTACTGTATTAAGAAAAAGTCTTTATGTATAGTTAGTGTAGAGCTCCCTTCTGAGACCTATTAACTTAAGTTTATTAGCATGTTTTGTAATGTGTCATAATGATGCAATGCATATTGTCAACAAAAAGAAGAAGAGAAAGAAAATGAGAAAAAAAAAGGGAAATATCTAAACAATGATTTTTTGATTCGTAATTGTACCTTTGTTCTTTATTGGAGTCGAGTGCTTTGACCCATGAGTGAAGACCCTGACTTGCGCTTGCAGAATCTCATCTCAGTCAGTCTGCAACTTTGACAACTGTGACATGAGAGTTGAAGAAAAGAAAAAGAATTACACACACACACACACACACACACACTCTCTCTCTCTCTCTCTCTCTCTCTTCTTCTCACTCTCTCACACACACACACACACACTCACTCACACACACACACACACACACACACACACACACACACACACACACACACACACACACACACACACACACAAATTTATGCTTCAAGGCTCCTGTAGGCTCCTTTCCACGGGAGACTTAAAAAAAAAGTTTGTCTATGTGAATATTTAGTATGACTTGCTGTACAGCCGTCCTCTGAGGCCTGTTAACCCGTTAACCTCATTGCTGGTCCTTCTGGTTAACACCTTAACCTTAAAGGCTCCCTTCCACTGGGAGCTTTTTTCTTGTTGTTAAAGAAAAAAAATTTTACTTGTGTGTATAGTCCAAGTGCCTTGCTTTACAGCTCCCCTCAGAAACATGGTAACCTAACAATGTCAGTATTGTGTGTGTGTGTGTGTGTGTGTGTGTGTGTGTGTGTGTTAGTCTGTAGTGTGTGTGTGTGTGTGTGTGTGTGTGTGTGTGTGTGTGTGTGTGTGTGTGTTAGTCTGTAGTGTGTGTGTGTGTGTGTGTGTGTGTGTGTGTGTGTGTGTGTGTGTGTGTCTGTGTGTGTATGTGCCATTATGATAGGATGATTATTGTGACTGTAAACAAAAGCATGATGCAAAAACTTAAGAAAAAAAAAAGATGTGGGGTAAGAAAAAGGAAAATCTAGACAAGAACTTTTTGACTGGTTAGTGTACCTGTGTTTTGATGGATGGGTAACGAACCTGGTGAACTCTAGTTTGCAAAATTTCACCTTTTTCGTCTACCATTTTGACAACATGTGACATGAGACTTGAAATTGGGAGAAAAGAATCTCACACACACATACATGCACACAGACTCACAGACACACACACACACACACACACACACACACACACACACACACACGCCACACACACACACACACACACACACACACACACACACACACACACACACACACACACACACAACTGTAAGAGAACATTAATTTTTCTCACAGTATCCCAGTGATCCAGTCAAACAAACGTGTGTCTGGGGAAAATGTGTGATCTCTGCAGCTTCTGTAACTGACTGTGTATGATTGAATTGAGAACTCAGGCAAATTCCATATTGTTTGCCCGCCCATAGCAAAACGTCTACTTTTGAAATCAATGGTTTTATTTCTGTGGAAGAGTACAGAAACAGCATTTTGAATTGAAACAGATCTGCACTCTCATAGTTCCCACCTGTTGAAGGCTTTCACTCCTGACATTTCTCTGCATACTGGACATGTGTATGGTTAATTTAAAAGAAAATCGTATATATTTTAGAAGCCGGACATTTTAACATACAAATATTATTGTTGTATTCCTCCATCAAAATATGAAATTTTAAAGGATTCACTTTGGCATCGCTTCATGTGTATGTGTGTGACAGAAAAATTATTCGCTATGCCACCAGAGTGATAAAATACATTCACGCTAGCAAAGAATATTTTGGAAACAAGCGAGGCGAGCTTGGTTAACGCAAGTGAGCCAAAACAGAACTGGTAGCCTGGACATGGCGGCCGGTGAGAACCAATTGTTACAAATGCTACAGTCCACTGTCCCACTGTCAGCACCAGGTGGAACATACATTCACTCTGTCACAGCGATCCACACATATATGCGATCCGTTCATATCAGCATGTTGGCATCTCTCGCTGTCAGTGGTGTCACATGCACACTAAGTTTTGACTGAAAGCGAGACTTCCCAATCACAATACACTCCCCCCTTTTTTTTTTTCTTATAATTTTGAGTTTATTATTCAAGACTTTTGGATGGATAGGAATAATTTTTCTGATCTTCAACATTCATTAGACATGGTGGTGTGAATGTTGTGCAGGACTGGTGGTGATTCAGCAAGTGTAGCAGTGATGGTAATGGTTTACAGGTCAGTGTGCCCTTGTATGTGTCCATGTTTCTTTTTAATCTGTTTCAGGTTTCCTTTCATCTGTTCTGGAGTCATTTGTGTGCATTGTCATTTATGCATCATTTATTGTTTTTGTTTGTTTGTTTTTGATTGTCTGTCTTGTTCAGTTTCACTTCTGTTTCTGTGTCATTGTTATTTCATTGTTAATTGTTATTGCGTTTTGTCTTGTAATTTGTTTGTTTTGTCTGGCGGAATAATCAGAATTTCTCCACCTGCAGTCACCTCACTTTAAAACTGGCATTGTAATTTAGTTTGTTTGCTTTCATTATTTTTATTTGCTTGCTTGCTTCAGTTTGTTTTGTTTGTTTGATGTCTGATCTTCTCTGTGCCTTGTCAGTGGCATCACACCAGTGCCACTCCTTTTGGCTCCACCTTGCACAAGTTATACCCACGTTAATGCTGCGACAGCCTCAACACAGGCAGTCCACAGGCCTGGGAGATGCAAAACCTGCAGTGTTGGTCAAAAAACAACTCGAAGCAACACATTCAGAGGCGCAACCATAAAGTGGACGAAACTCATCTTTGTGGCTCTGTTCTACTCATTTGAGCTCATAGCGAATCCAGTGATTCTGGGCACAGGCTGGCTTGGGCTGAAAACCTCACAACTAAGTGGCTCCAACTGGACTCGAACCCATTATCTCTCTGACCGCAGGTTATGTTGCTAACCATTCTACCACTGTGGCTGGTCTCTCAGATTCCCAAGTAACTGCCTCTGGAGGGACTGGAAACTATGACCTCTCACTCTATAGGGTGTGATCCTAACCACTCGACCACAGAGATAACAGTGTTTTTCAGTTTCTTTTATTGGCATGTCTCCCATCTTCTGCTGTGTGTGTGTTCCCCAACTTTTCTTTTAAGACGCTTCCCATGTGTTTTGTTGGGGATTAATATACTGGAGGAAAAATGTGCAAAATGGAAGGAACTTTGAAAGGCACTGACCTGTGTCAGTTTTTGGTGTGAAACATCTTCAGGTGACAGGAATGATTCCAAGAAATGTTGTTTGTGTTGTGCTAACAGTTGCAGAAGTGGAAACAGAAGAAAGAATAGAGGAGGCTTGATGTCAGGGGTGATTATAGAGGGGATAGCTGAGCATCTTCTCTCTCTCTGCGTTTGTTTTACAGCTGCTTGTTGTTAAATGAAATAATTATTTCCAGCGTATTGTGATTAATCAGTTTGTTTGATTGTTTTCACAAATTTCCTTGTAAATAGTTTTGTGCTTTTTCTTTTATTAGCGTTTGATTATTATTGATTTTTGTTATATTTATTTCTCCATCTGTTTATTTCTTTACTCCTTTTTCCAGTACCCAGCTTATTTATATTACTCAATTTTTTTTGATTGTTTGCATTTTTTAACTTAAATAGCATTGTGCCATTTCTTCTTTAAATCTTTGAGAATCTTTCTTTAAACATCATTGATGTTTAGCTGCATTTGTCTATCTATCTGTTCATTATTTCTTTACCGCTTCCTTCTCCAGGTTCCACAGTCTGAGGTCAAGGGCCCCTGAAGCAGTCACCATGGAACGAAAACCACAACCAGTTCCTGCTGCACTTGTGCTGAGCTTTCAAAATGTTGGGAAATATTTGTCTTGGAGATACATCACTGCTGCTGAACAGGTACCTTGCACAAAATTCAGTGCACAGGTGGCACGGAACTGCGCCTTTCAAAATGAACGCTAAGGTACATTAAATGTAGTACATAATGTGCATGTCAAGGAAGAAATGGATTTCCAATAGCAGTGTCTTTCAAAATGAAAGCAAGGATATACTGAATGTTGAACACAATGTGGGTTCATTGGGAAAATGATGGATTTCCAATAACCATGTCTTTCAAAATGGAAACAAAGGCATGTTCAATGTTGTGCATAACGTGTATGTCAAGGAAGTAATGGATTTCCAATAACAGTGTCTTTCAAAATGAAAACAAAGGCATGTTCATTGTTGTGCATAATGTGTATGTCAAGGAAGTAATGGATTTCCAATAACCATGTCTTTCAAAATGAAAACAAAGGCACGTTCATTGTTGAGCATAACGTGTATGTCAAGGCAGTAATGGATTTCCAATAACCATGTCTTTCAAAATGAAAACAAAGGCATGTTCAATGTTGGGCATAACGTGTATGTCAAGGCACTAATGGATTTCCAATAACAATGTTTTCAAAGTCAGCCTTGTACCTATATTTGTGAGAAGTGATCTCAGCTAGTCTTTGATTTCTGGCTGTGTGACACTGGGAACAAACCTACTAAAGGTGGGCGTGGTTTTTTGTGTGTGTGCTGGGGTTGACAGAATGGATTGTTAAAATGTCTGGGACCATGGTGAGTCTGCTGGCTTTGTTTGCTGCTGTTGTGATTAAATGATGCAACGTTTGTGTTGACTTGGGGAAATGACTGTTAAAATTGTGTGTGAATGTGTGCATGTGTGCGCGTGTGTGTATGAATGTGTGTGTGTGTGTGTGTGTGTGTGTGTGTGTGTGTGTGTATGAATGTGTGTGTGTGTGTGTGTGTGTGTGTGTGGGGGTTGGTGTTGTTTCTTTTTGCTTGATTTGAAAAAAAAAATTACAAAAGCAATTTATGTTGAAAAGCTGTTTTTTTTAGATCAGTTTTTGTTTCATAACTCAGTTTGAACACACACACAGAGGCACACACACACATGTACACACACAGGTACACACACACATGTACACACACAGGTACACACACATGTACACACACAGGTACACACACAGGTACACACACACACACACACACAGGTACACACACACAGGTACACACACACACACACACACACACACACACACACACACACACACACACACACACACACACACACACACACACACACACACACACACACACACACACTGTTCACACATGACTTTTCATTCTTTTGTGATTCACTAATTGTAGTCTCCTGTTGTGATATCTAGATACTCTGTCAGTATGTCTCTCTCTTCTTCCTGTTAGTAGTGGTGATGTGTGTGTATGTGTGTGCGTGGAGTGTGTGTGTGTGTGTGTGTGTGTGTGTGTGTGTGTGTGTGTGTGTGTGTGTGTGTGTGTACTTATGTCTGACTTTGTGTTATTGCATATGCATATGTGTACTGCAGAATGTGATATCAGTTTCAGTTTCATCAAGGAGATATCACTGCATATGGAATAGTCCATACACGCAAAAGTTTGGAGACCACACTGCGCATGATTTAAAGCTGATGGATAAATGAATCAATGACTAAGATGGGAGAATTTCAGAAGAGGTCCTCGTGGCTACGACTTAGCAGATGTCTGACCAATGCATTAGCCCAGCATGCTGGTCAGCCCTTGGACAGAATGTGGGTTTCATCACAAATAGATGCTGAATACATAGGCTATGCTGAACTCTTCATTCTTTACAAGTGATGTCAGATATTCCTCGTTTGCCCACTATTATGAGTTTTACCGTGTTAAGGAATTTTTACGCAAGCATTGTCTTATCAGTGGCAGTGAGAATGACTGACTTAACAACAATATCAACTATACAAAAAGAAAAAAAAAAAAAAAGGCAAAACAGATAACGAAGAATGGAAAAAAGAGGGGAAAAAAAGAAGAAAAAAAAAGGAAAAAACATTGCAAGAAAAGGAGAAAAAATTGTAACGGCTTTATGATGTTTAATTCATTACAGCGAAAAAGGCCTAATATCAATACCTGGGGAATTTGAACTTGCTGGCTTATTGAATTGTGAAATTGTCATTCATTTTCTAGATGCTGCTGTCATTATTTTTCAGGGAAGCTGAAAAAAAAAAAAGGTCCACCCAGGACAATCACTGTGTATTTGTGCATGTAGATGTGTGGCTATGTAGCGTTTTGTGTGTGTCTGTGTGTGTGTGTGTGTGTGTGTGTGTGTGTGTGTGTGTGTGTGTGTGTGAAACTGCACTTTCCATGTGCATATATTTCATATACTTTGTTTTATGTTTTCAAATGTATTGAACAGGAAGTGGTGAAATCGGATATAATAAAAACTGCTTTGGAAAACGTTTTGGGCTGTTTGACACTGAATCGGGGACTCCAGTTTCTGGTGTGTTACATCATCATGCAATGATTCATTGGTGACCAACACAGATGTGGGCAATTTCACACATACGCTAGCACACGCACGCTCACGCACATGCGCATGCATCGCACATATATAAAACACACACACACACACACACACACACACACACACACACACACACACACACACACAGACTGTTCATCCTGATGCATGTTCTTACACATAACACAAAGTTCCTGTCATGCCTAATGTGGAATTCCCATCAGTACTACATTATTTTCCTTCATGATTGAATGTTTGGCTAAAAAAAAAAAACCCAACAACAATGCAAATAGACACATTCATATTTCATTTTTTTTTTTTTCCTCTATGCTTTCATGTTTGTCCCTCACCCCTCCCCTCAACCCTCCCATCCCTTCAAAAAAAAAAAAAAAAAGGAAGAAAAAGAAAGAAACCTATGCAACCTACACACACACACACACGTACAAATCTCATCACCACTCCCCGTCCAAAATCATTCCGCAGGGCACGGTATAGGGAAGACATCCCAAGAGGCAGCCCCCCAAGAAATCTGACCGAGCTAGACGGACAACATGAAGAGCTGGGTTAGGAACCCTCTGCCCTGTGGTGCAGGACTGAGAGCTGTGGCAATCCCCCACTGCTGACGCATTCGTCACGCTCCTCCAACTTCCCCCTGCCCCTCCCTTCTCCCAATACCCTTTTCGACCAGCTGTCAGAGAATTCTGTTGAATACAAATATTCATGATCACACTCGGGACATTTGAGAAAAAAAATTCCGTTGAGAAATGTGTGTTGCTAACGAAATACTGTTTATCTTGCCCTAGAAGACCAGAAGACCAGAGGTCCAGACGCGTAGTAGTAGTTTGTTTTGTAATCTGCCCCTTTTTGTCTTCTTCTTTCCCTTGACTACAGCCTTCATCATTTGAAGATTCTATAGACTATTGGCGGTTTGCACGAAGTTGAAGTTGCTTGAGATAGTGTTTGCTTGGCCGGTTGGATGTTGGGGGGGGGGGGGGGGGAGACAGAGGGAGGGGTGTGGGATCAGATTAGGGATTTGAAGCCCTCCAGGGTGGGGCTGAGGGTAACCTCAGCAGGAAGGCTGTTCCAGTTGGGTATGGTCCTGGGGAAAAAGATTCTGTCTATAGAGGGTCCTGCAGCTGGAAAGGTGGTATGTTGCTGGATGGGACCGTCGGGTTCCTTTGGATGCAGAAGGATTTTGAGAGGGTTTGTGGCATGTGTTGATGATGAGGCTTCTGTTATGAAATTTGTGAAAGTTCATTAGTCGCGCCTTTCTCCTTCATTCTGTGAGGGGGGACCACTGAAGGGTTTCAAGCATGCCATGTACACTGGAGGATTTCCGGTGTTGATGGGTGACCCAGCGAGCAGCTCAGTGTTGGATCGCTTCCAGCTTCTTAATGTCCTTCTCTATGTAGGGGTCCCACACAGAGCTGGTATTCAAGGGTTGGGCGGACTAGTGACAGGTAGGCTTGCTGCTTAATGCTCTGGGATCCTACCTTCAGGTTCCAACTCAGTAGGCCAAGAGTCTTGTTGGTACGGTTGGAGGCATTGGAGATGTGGGGGCTCCAACTGAGATTGGACGGATGATGATGATGCTGAGGTATTTGGACTTACTGACTGTGTCAAAGGTGTGGCCATGGAGAGTGAAGTTTGAAAGTTGGGGTTTTCTCTTCCGACTCACTCGCAGTGTCTGGCATTTGTCTGGATGAAAACTCATGAGCCATCTCTCCCACTCTGCAAGTCGATCGAGATCCTTCTGGAGGGCTTGCTGGTTGCTGGTGGAGGAGATAATTTTGTGGTACAGAGTGTCATCAGCAAAGAGACAAGCCGTGGAGGACAGTCCAGTGGGCATGTCATTGACGTAGACTAGGGATAGACTAGGCCCAAGAACAGAACCTTGGGGAACTCAGACTCTACAGGGACAGGACTGGAAGTAGCTCCATCCACCACTACTGACTCTGTCTACCCGAGAGGAAATTTTTAATCCAAGTGTAATTTCCCTGTAATACCAAGGGAATGGATCTCGTGTAGCAGGAGGGAGTGACAGACTTTGTCAAACGACTTGGAAAAGTCCATAATCAGAGCGTCAGTCTGTTCTCCAGCCTCAAGGTTTGTCTGGCGGATTAATCATGATTTCTCTGAAGAAAAAAAATGGAATAGTTGTAACTTCTCTTTAAAATTTGCTTCAGTTTCCGCCTGCTGTCTCCTCACTTTGAAACCAAACGCTCTGTTGCTAAATGCCTTTTGTTTGACAAGCTGGGACATTAAAAACACACGACAACCACCCCCAACCAGCTTAATTAAGAAACATCCAGTTACGAACGATCTCTACTTTGTAACACAAACAAGCAGGCTAACTCTTGCTCCCGTAATGAGCAATTCA
>JADBJO010007342.1:27500-30000 GCA_016801955.1 Conus betulinus | reverse complement strand
ATAGTATCTTGAAAGTGAAAGGAAATCAGCAGAGAGAGAGAGAGAGAGAGAGAGAGAGAGAGAGAGAGAGGGGGGGATGTGTGTGTGCATCTGGTGTGTGCTGTGTGTGTGTGTGTGTGTGCGTGGTGTGCGTGCCGCGCGCGCGCGCGCGCGTGTGTGTGTGTGTGTGTGTGGGTGAGTGTGAGTGTGTGTGTGTCTGTGTGTGTGTGTGTGTGTGTTGCGTACGTGCATATGTGTGTGCGTGTATGTGTGCGTGCGCGCGCGTTTGTGTATGTGTGTGTGTGTGGTGTGCGTGCGTGCGTGCGTGCGTGCGCGCGAGCGTGCGTGCGTGTGCGCGTGCGTGCGTGTGTGTGTGTGTATGTGTGTGCGTGCGTGTGCGCACACGCGTTTTAGTTTTAGCTGTGTTACAGCGCATCCGATCACACATGCTCCTGTCCATCCTAGTCGTGTGGTCCACTTAGTTCTGACCACAAATAGAAAATAGATGGATCTGACACAGTGTGACCAAAGGAAACGAAACACAAGATGCAAAGCATATAAACGTACTCCCAGTTTATCTTGAATACGCGTAGGGGGAGGGTGAAAAACGACACAATTAAACATGCGCCATAATGTATTTCGTCATTGAGATATTCCATAAAGAAGAAAAAAACGTCACAAACATGCGTCATAATGTATTTCGTCATTGAGATATTCCATAAAGAAGAAAAACGTCACAAACATGCGCCATAATGTATTTCGTCATTGAGATATTCCATAAAGAAGAAAAAACGTCACAAACATGCGTCATAATGTATTTCGTCACTGAGATATTCCATAAAAGAAAAAAACCGTTTTGGGCCGTTACAGCCGTTAGTAACGGCTATTCTGTTAAAATAAAAAATCGGGCATCATCCGTTACCCATAATACATAGCTACAAATTTTTTCAGAAAGATCGGCCCAGAAGTTTTGTCTGGAGCGAGTGGAACACATTTTGACCACGGACAGACACACGGACACACAGGCAGCATTTCTTCGATCCCATTGTAAAGAACTCCCTGTTTTGTAAGAACTGGGAGTACAAAAAGGCAAGAGGAAATGTAGAGGGGGGGGGGGGGGGGGGGGGGGGGGGGGGGGGGAAGTGGAAGGGGAAAAGGAAGGAAGGGTTTGGGTGGAGAGTGGGGGAGCAACAAGAAGCAGTGTCATCCAAGGGTTGCGGGTTCGAATCTCCGCCGGGCCGTTTCGGTACAGGGAGATTTTCCCTCGGAGTTAATCATTAGTTCTGACTCCATTCCCCATACAGTCCTTCGAATGAGACTCTAAACCGAGGTTCCGTGTGTGAACGCACGCATAACATCTTGCACACACGTAAAATCCCTGTCACCAACTTTCGGAAGAGAAGGCCAGTTTGGCGTTGGTATGGATGACACGTTACACATAGCATGCACCTTCCCCGAAGCTGGAGTATGGCTGCCTTAATGGCGGGATGAAAAACGGTCATTGTTATATTCATAATTGATCAAAAGAACAACTCTCCACCAGTTATTCTCTCTCTCTTTTTTTTTTTTTTTTTTTTTGGGGGGGGGGGGGGGGGGGGGGTGGGAGGGGGGAAGGTGGGAGGGGAGGTCATCAATGAAATCACAAACAATCTTCAAATACCTTAGTTGACGTCACATTTCAGGCCGTTGCGCTCACCCGTGACCCTATCTTTGCGCCCAGCTTGAAGCGCCCAAATAGTCCCATTCTTTTCATCTTAATCTGCCTGTTTGGAGCCTACCTGCCCTGCACCTTGATGACCAGATGAAAGGAAACGAGGAGAATCAACTTTCAGACACAACACATTTTTTTTTCAAAACAATCTCATTGCGCCAGTCAGACACAATAAATTTTTCAGAACAATCTCTCATTGCGCCAGTCTAAAAATACTCGACTCCTTAAGCAAGGCCTTGGCGCATTAATTTTTGTGTGCAGCCACAAGAAACGTGTGATGGGAACTGAGAAGTTCCTGCTCTTCCTTTCAAAAACACAAAGGCGTGTTCATTAACAAGTCATCTGTCAAACGACCTTGACCCAGCTTCAGTTCCGAAGCAAGCCAAGTGGCGCTACTCTCTTTCTGTCCATCGGCTTTGTCTGTAGATGTCCGCCCGTCTTGTAGCACAGGTGTCTTGGAAGCTCATCAAAGAGTCCACGCGGGGCAGAGAGGAATCTGACCTCAAGCTACAGAGAAAATGCTCCCCCATCAGGAACTGAGCTGCTTGGTTTCGCTAATAATGCATTGTTTTTCTGTTCTGGTCTGTCTGTCTGTCTGTCTGTCTGTCTGTCAATCTTTCTTCCTTTCGTTTTCTCTTTCTTTCTTTCTTTCTTTCTTTGTCTCTCTCTCTCTCTCTCTCTCTCTCTCTCTCTCTCTCTCTCTCTCTCTCTCTCTCTCTCTCTCGTTTTTCTTTTCTTTTTCTCTTTTTGTTTTTCTCTCTCTTTCATTTTTTCCTTCTTCCTTTCGTTCTTTTCTTCTTCCTTCTGTCT
>JADBJO010007342.1:15000-17500 GCA_016801955.1 Conus betulinus | reverse complement strand
CTACACAACTTTCAAAGCATTTGTTCTACAAGTTCTTTTCACTACAAACTTTTAAAACTATTAAGGTACCTGTTATAACTGCTCTTTTCATACAAGGCTATCAAAACCAGTCTGTTTACTTTATTACCGTCAACTTGAAAATAACATCTTTCAAAACTATTCATTTCGCTGTATTATATCCAGCTTTTAAAACACATGTTAAGACTATTCTTTCTCTGTATCATCGTCAAATTTCTAAAACACCCTGTAACAACTGGTCTCTTTTTGCTCGTTATAATTAGTTTATAAAAGATCTGTCAAAAATTCTCTTTCCAGCGCATACTAATTCAGTTTTCAAAGTGTATGGTCCAAACTTCTCTGTAACGACTACCGGATTTAGATAGGTCACTCAGCTAGGAATAGCACTTACTTGGAGCTTTCGACAGACCCCCGTCCGTCTTCTTCAGCGGTTGTGTTGCTACTGAGTGAACTGGAGTTCAGTGCACACGACCACGGGTCGAACCCTGGTCATGTGACTGAACAATGAGGGCGTTGTACACCGATGGTAAGGTGTGTCTGCCCCGGTCCCGGTTGAGTGTGGGATTGTTGGCGGCAATATGGATAGCCTCCTTCACCCCACGCTGAAACCATCTATTGTCACGGTCGAGAACGCAGCTGTTGTCATAATCGAACTGATGTTTCTGGGCGTGCAGGTGGGCGCCTAATGCTGATGATTCCCTTTTGTGTTCTGTCAGGCGTTTTCGAAGGTTTCTCTCAGTTTCCCCCGACACAGTTCTCTTCACAGTCACGACAGTCTATTTGGTAGATCACTCCAGACTTGTCCAGTTTGTCAGTTTTGTCCTTGTTCTAGATTACGATGGACTATGAAAGGATTCGCTACAACTGCTTTTGCTACACTCCAACTGGCTTTTTTGACTGTTGTGTGCCCTACTGAATGTTGGCGGACGAGCTAACTGTTGGGTGCATTACTCAACACTGGTTGTTGGACCAATGAACAGTTGTATGTGACATTTGCCACTGTTTGGTGGACTAATTAAACAATGCTTACGCAAGATAACGCAGAAACTACGCAATCAGGGGGCAGGTGGAATGAGGCCAGAATGGGAATCCAGTTCATTTTTGGCGTGGATCCCAGTTGTAGATCCGGGTCAAAGGGCAGATCGATGATCTGTTCAGCTGGAGTTGCAATCTTAGACAGTCAATAAACACTGAGAAGTTAATGTGAACAACCTGAGGACTGTCTGTGATATACTTTTCATACAATAAAAGGAAAAAATTATGCAAACATAATTACTCTAAAGTAATGAATTTTACGCTTCGTGTTTTCCAAATTATATACAAAGCAAGTACAAAGGGAAGTAACGCTTTCAATCTGTTGCCCCTATAACTTCCCCTGGAAGAACCACCAACACATTTTCTCTTTATCCATGAACTGACTCACTTTCAAAGTTGCAAATAAAAGGAAAAAAAAAAAAAAAAAAGAAGCACTACATAGCCCCTGTTTTTTTCTCTCTGCAGTATTACAGTAAGCACAGCTTATTTGTTTCTTTCTTTTTCTTTAAATTTTGTCTGACATAATGCTGGTAGGGGTGAAAGTGTATATCTATCGGGCACACATGTGATCTTGGTAGAGATCTCCTTATTTGACATGCTGTGGTAGTTCTCCATGAGATAGTCAACGGTGTGCTGAAATGGATGGAGGAGATGTTTGTGGTGCAACGCAGCAGTAGTCTACCTGACGAACAAGAGAACAAGCCCGCAATGTCGACAGAGGTCTTGCTGTTCCACAAGTTGCAGTGGATGCAACAGGCCTTTAGCGGACTTCTTTTTTTCTCATTAGGGGTGTATGGCGATACTTACGTCACACACACACACACACCCACACACACACACACACACACACACAGATTGCAACTGCTGCACGCGCACGCACACAGATTGCAAATGCTGCGCACGCGCGCATACAGATTGCAACCGCTGCTGGTTTTTGTCTTCATTTTTCTACTTTAAGATAATTTACGTGGTTGGTTACAAAGGAAGGTGATTGCAGGCGGAAATTGAAACATTTTTAAAAAGAAAAAGTATAATTAATCCGCCAGACAAAGAGGACTACGCGACAAAACTCTGTGCGCTTTGTCTTGTAATTTGTTTGTACCCTTTTTTTGTCTGGCGGATTAATCATTATTTTAAAAAAAAAGAGAGGTTTTCGTTGATTTATGCCATCCGGCGCATTTGTTTGTTCCGTAAAATCACATCATGTGTACTCTGACGTCAACGGACACTCGTCTTGTCTGAAGCGCGTGTAATTGTTTCCTGTGTTTTTCCACTTAAACATCATTACCTGGTGCGTTTTGTGTGAACTGCTGGGCCTACATGACGTCACTGGCGTCGACGTTATCAACATTTCTTTAAACACACACACACACACACACACACACACACACGAAACATCGCCACGTTTAAAGCTCGTTAATTTTTTTTTCCCCCGGAGCCGAGTTCT
>JADBJO010007342.1:5000-7500 GCA_016801955.1 Conus betulinus | reverse complement strand
GGCTATTACTACGCAATAAGTGACCAACAACAGTTTCAATTTTTAGCCTCTGATTCAAAAGGGAGGGAAGGACCGGAGGGTTGGGTGGTGGGTGGGTGGTGCGAGAGGGGGGGGGGGGGGGTGGGGGTGGGGGGGGGGAGGAGAGTATAGGTGGGAGAGGGGGCGGGGGGTTCGAACTCTTGTTACTTACAAATGCACAGTTCTGCAGCACAGTAGCACTAACCCGCTATGCTTTCCACCTCTCACCAGGGAAGCAGATTTTACTGAATGCATTGTCAGTGGCAGTGAGAGGAATGGCGGAAGAGGAGACCACAACGTTTTCCAAACGGCGTGCTCTTTTTCAAAGACAATAGGGAACGAACGTGCTTGGGGAAAAAAAGAAAAGCGCCTGGACTTTCATCTTTGTGTTAGGAAGGAAACCAAAAAAGAAAGAAAATGGGTGATTATATACTTTGTCTACTGTCAGCTCAGTGCATCACGACAAAGAGTCGGTATTGTGTTATGTGGTGTAATTTGTTAACTGAAAAATATTCATACATCCGTACGATCTCTCCGCTCTCTCTCTCTCTCTCTCTCTCTCTCTCTCTCTCTCTCCGGGGCCTCTCCCCATCTCCGCTCTCTCTCTCTCTCTCTGTGGTGTTGCGTGTGTGTGTTTTCTTTGTGTTTGTTTCTCTCTCTCTCTCTCTCTTCTGGTGTGTGTGTGTGTGTGTGTGGTGTGTGTGTGTGTGTGTGTGTGTGTGTGTGGTGTGTGTGTGAGCGTGCATGCGTGTGTATGCGTGCGTGCGTGATTTGCGTGCGTGCGCGCGAGCGTATGTGTGTTTGCACATTATTCAGATTCACCAAGGTTAAAAGTTCAAGGACAAAAACAGTGGAAGGGGGGGGGGGGTAGGGAGGTCAGGAGGGGGGGGGGAGGATGAGGGGGGAAGGGTACCAAGAAGAGGTGGGGTGGAGGAGGGTGGGTGTGTGTGTGGGGGTGAGGTGAAGAACCTGCCGAGGAAAGATGAAAAGACAACAACAGACGTTTAAAGCAGGGGGGGAGGATCACAGCAAAGTGCCCTTTCAACTTCCACTCCAAACACTAACCGCACGGAAAGTTGTTTTAGGTCTGCGAGGCATGTGTGGGTACCAGAATAAACTACAAGGTGCTTAGAAATGTACACCCTGGTCAGCCGTGATGAATCACTACCCAGCTTTTTCCTTTTCTTTTTTTTTGTTTTTTCTTCCCCTGCTTCAGGTTTAGGATTGAGGGGGGGGGGGGGGGGGAAGGGAGAGAGAGAGAGAGAGAGAGAGAGAGAGAGAGAGGGGAGAGAGAGGTAGAGAGAGAGGACGGAGGGGGAAGTAGGAAGAGGAGGGGGAGAGAAGAGAGGACAGAGACAGGAGACAGAGAGAGACAGACAGACAGACAGAGAGAGAGAGACAGAGAGACGAGACATAGAGAGAGAGAGAGATAGAGAGAGAGAGAGAGAGAGAGAGAGAGAGAGAGAGAAGGAGAGAGAGAGAGAGAGAAGAGAGTATAGAAAGGGTTTGTTTGTTGACAAAAAGTGACATAATTCCATTTGAAGGGTAGCATTACAAAATCATACTGAAAGACAGAGAATTCTATCTGTCTAAATGTAAGGTGCACATTATGATGCACGCCTTCGTGTCCACTTGGTCACTCCTTTTGGCTTACTTGTACGGATATAAAGCAAGAATGTTTGGAATATTTTCATTTTTTTTTTTATTATCGAAGACAGACCATTTCACACACACACACACACCACACACACACAAACACACACACACACACACACACACACGCACGCACGCACACGCACGCACGGCACGCACGCACGCACGCACGCACGCACGCACGCACGGACGCACGCACACACGCACACACACACACACACGCACACACACACAGACATACAGAGAGAGAGAGAGAGAGAGAGATGAGAGAGAGACGAGAGAGGAGGGTGGAGAGAGGAGAGAGAGAGAGAGAGAGAGAGATAAATGAAGAGGATAGTATGAGAGAAGGAGAGAGAGAGAGCGAGAGAAGAAACATGCCTGATTACGACTGTTTATGGACCTGAAAGTTCTGTCACGGCTAACCAGAAGCGCCGAATGCTTTGACGCCACCCCCTCAGTTATCACTCAGCTGTTGTAAGGCACCAGGTGAACATGAACATTTGTTTGCTAATAACTCAGACGAATGAAGTTGAATGAATTCATTGAAATGAATGCAATGGAGGTGGGGCGAGCAATCTTATCGCAGTGACTAGAAACCGCCCAGATTAACCTGAGCCCCTACCTGCATTCACGCCATACATTGTGTTCATGAAAACTCTGTGTTTGTGGTTCTCTCTTGGCCACAAGGTAAACCAAAGCATAGGAACATGTTCAGTGACTGTGAAGTGTAACCTTGCTGTAAGTTTAGTGGCTACTGGTGGTGAAAGCTCACGTTTCCCTCGTCGTCTTCCATTCCCTTCCGCCCCAACCTTAAATCAGATCAAATAAA
>JADBJO010007341.1:78914-114697 GCA_016801955.1 Conus betulinus | reverse complement strand
TCCTGTCTTGCTGTTGTTTGAAGCCAAGCTTGGAAATTCAGATGATGGAAACAAGAAAAAAAAAACAGAAAAAAAAACCCTACTACCCTCTAGCCCATCTCCCTTGAATGCATGTTGAACGTACCTTTCCAGACTTGTCTGGGTTTGTTTTTTTTTTTTTAGATGCGGAATGGTGTCAGTGTTGTGTCAACAGTTGATGAAGCTGGATGTTGTCTCTCTGTGTTTTTCTGTTTTTTTTTTTCTTCCCCACGTCATCCTGTACCCAACAGGTAAGTTGGCCTGGTTGTCGTTTTGGACAAGAAGAGTCTCCAGAAGGGGAGTGGTGTGGCGAGGTACCAAGTAGTGTTAGTGTGTTCTCTTCCAGCTTACCTGGGGTTGGGTTGGAACGCTGCAGACTTTACCTGTATGTTTTGTTTGCTTGCTGACATGTTGGTTTTTTTTTTTTCTCTGTCTCACTCCTCCTCCCTCCACACACACACACACACACACACACACACACACACACACACACACACACATTCAAACTCAAAGGAAACAAGAAATATAGAAAAGCGTTGGTCAGATTCACAACTTGGTGCAGTACAAGTGGAAATCATACCAAGGCTGTGTCATAGGATTAGAGTTTGCTATCACCACTTCCATTTCCAGAAGCAATAATTATGGAGAAGTGTGCAAGAATAGGAATCAAAGTTGAAGGGAATAGAAAAAAAAAGACAAAAGGAGGAGAAAAAGGAGGGTCTAGGGAACAAGAACAAACACATTTTGACAGTAGAACTCCTCTGTTATGGTGAATAGTGAAAAGTCCTGTGCGCTTGAAGAACTGCCCAACGTACGTACCACCACCACCTAACAAACTGCATCCCTACAGCCATTTAGCTATCCAGCCAACTGGACAAACAAAAATCTGTTGCTTATAGGAACTGTTTCTTTTAGTCAACATTCATTTTGTTTTTTGGTTATTTTAGACTGGAGGTGAATTGAAATTGAAATTTTGTAAGAAAAAAGAAACCCCAACAAAACGTTATTTCAATAGGTGAACGTAATGAAGCTTCAGTAATGCTAATGGCTGAGTGATGGAGATGTGGAGCTGGAGGGAGGGTATGGGGAGGAATGGGTGGTGGTGGAGGGAGAAAAGAAGAAAAAAGAGAGGTAGGATGGGTGTGCTTGTGCTGAGAAGAGGAGTAGGGGTGGTTAACTGGAATGTAGAGAAGACATTAACAAGAGAACAACATGAAGATAGTCCCGTGGTCAGTGGTGGTGGTGTGCTGTGGAACGTTCAGCTTCATTGTAGTGTGGACATGCCTTGGATGTGTGGGTGCCTGTTCTTTGTTTGAGTGTTTACATGTCTCGTATATGAGATTCCTGTTGTTATTGTTTTTTTGTTTGTTTGGTTTTTTTTTTTCTTTTTTTTTGTGAGGCTGAATGTCTTGCTGCTGTTGATGAAAGATTCTACTGTTCAGTCATGATTGTTTTGAATAAACCTTGAACATGTGAAAATGGAAACAATTTACCTTGTCGGAATGACACGGAAAAGAGTAACTGGTGGAAGGCAAGGGCTTTGTATTTGCCGCTGTCCACAGAAAAGGGACTGAAAGAAAGACCACCATCATTGCTGTGTTCAGGTGTTCTGTGATATCTTCTCCTGTTCTTTGATCACAGTCATGGCTGAACAGTATGTAGTATGCTTGTTCTTGTTTTTTTTTTTCATTAATGTTTGCTGAGTTTAAAGTGTGCAAGCAAAATGCTTTTTTTTTTTTCTTTTTTTAAAAAAAAATTTGTTTTTGCTGTCAAATCAGTTGATTGATTGATGTGCATTGGTGCATTTGGATGCCTGAGAGCCTTGATGTTGTTGATATGGCGTGTTTGTTATTACTGAGTTCTTCAAATGTGCATTTAGCATCATGTGGCATGCAAATGTTTGGATTTTTGTTTTTCTTCTCTCCCCTTGCCTGGCGTAGGACCCCCACCAGGTAGCGCTATGCCCCACTGCCAAGCATCTGTCGGTGTCCACCAGTGTGCTTTATCACAAACGCCACTCTGATTTTTCCTCTTCTCGGGAGCGCTTAATGTCTCCAACCGCCCCTGACTCCCTGATGGGTAAGGACTGTTTGTGGGCTGCCGACTATGTAGTGCATCACTGGTTGTCTCCCATGTCTCTTTCAGCTTTCCTGGTTCAACGCTGCCTGGTTTGATATGTCCTGCCTTTTTTTTTTTTTTTTTTTCTTCTATAGTCATCTTTAGTGTGAATCTGTATCTCATTTTTCTTTTTAATGTGTTTAGATGTATTTCATGTTTTGACGGAGTCTCTTAGCTCTGCTACAAGTGGTCTGTGTGTCTGTGATAGTGGCAAGTAACTGATGACTGTTCCTGAGCATGATTTCTGAGCTGTGATCATTCACATGCTGTGCATCTTTTGTACGCTGGTTGTGAACTGTGGACATAACGTTTCCTGATTGATTTCATTTATTAACCGCAGATTTTTAAGTCTGATACTAATAGAAAAACCCACAGTTATTATTTGTAGGCATTTTTGTGTTCATGACCATATTTGCTGTAGGGGTGTGAGGAAGAGAGGGAGAAATGTGTGTCTTGTTGTCTCACCGCTACATTTCCTGTTTGGTGGCTTTGATTGTGAACATCTTCTGAGGTTCGGTCCTCAGTGGCAGTGTATTGGACTCCTGTTCACAGGAATGTGTATCTGTTGTATTTCCTGATTTAGGCTTATGGTCAGCAGGTTGTTAGAATAAATGAACAAAGATAGGTTTCATGGATGTGATGGACACTTTTACATTTTTTATTTTTACCTGTTTACTAATACCTGCACATAGACACCGAAACCTGTAACCTTTCCACCCACCGCCAGACCCCAAATCTCCCCCCCCCCCCCCCCCCCCCAAACACGCACACACACACACACACGCACACACACACACACACACACACGCACACACACACACACATGCGCTTCTGGTTAAAGTCCTGCATCTGCGCCATACTATATATGTATGACCTTTATCAGGGTAAATGATCAGTGTGCATGCATTCTAATACAGGCACCCAAACTAATGAATCAAATTAGAGATTGCCTCTGGAACTTCTGGCTGAAAAACCCTATGGCATGTATTGGAATGTTCCAGCTTTGAATATTCTTAAAGATTTAGATGTTCACGACAAACATGTCATACAGTACAAACTCCTAAAACAAAAATCATAGACGATATCTGGTGAGAGATGTCTGTCTGTTATAGAAAAAAATGGTGACATACATGCATATGTATATCTGCAGTGTCCATCTTCTGTGATGCCTTTTTCTTCTGCCTGAGCCCAGTGACTGTCCAGCTTTGCTGTTGCTGAGCTGAATAGTTGACCTGGTGTTATGAATGTTCAGGCCAGTAGCAGACAGATTGGTTGAAGACAGTGTTGTGATTCTATCAGCATAATTTCCCATGGCTGGTCTGGAGCGGTTGGGGGTCAGTGTAGGCCAGTGCTGACAGTTCTTTGGGGGGGGGGGGGGGGGGGCTGCATGGCCCTGCGGCTGTAGCTGCATGTTCATGCTGCATGCTTCATCCTCTCTTTGTCCTCACCCCACCCCCCACCCTATCCCAGACAGTATATGTGTCTATAGAGAAACACACGAACTCAGGCTCACATGTATGCTTGTGTGTCACTGGCAAAACACTGTAGAAAATCCACCTTTATATGTGAATAGACCCACATAAAGGTCTTCCCCTTTGAAGGAAAAAAGAAAAAAAAAAAAAAAGGATGCGACCCGTTGTATCAAGCAGAAAGTAAAATGCCTGTAGTCTTGTTGCTGAGTCCCAAGTGAAAGAAAGTATGCTGATTCCTTATCAAGTCAGTGAGGTTTTTCAGTGAGGCAAGAGGTGGCATGAAAATTAAACCATTGTTCTTTTAAAACTTCATTATTTTTCTATTGTTTATGTTAAAAAAAAAAAATTGAAAAAACATTTGGGTGATTTCAAAGTTCTTGTGTGATTTGGGTCCACAAGTGGGGGCAAAATGATGAAAAATGAAAAAAAAGTGTTTATAGCAAGAACTGTATTTCTATCATAGCAGACATGTTAGGCACTTGAAACGATTTTTCTTGTTTTGTTGAGCGATAGTAATGCAGTTGCAAAAGAATTTTTACATATCTAAACTGCTTTTTTTTCAGTGATTTTTTTCCACATGGTGGCCATCAGGCTTTGCGTTTCATTGCTTCTGAATTTTTCAAATAGAAATAGCAAATGGTAAGTGCTGTTTTATAAAATGTGATTTGCATGCAGAAATCATTTCTGATCAAAAGAAAAAAAAAAATACCAAGCTAGCTTGACTGAATCCAGAGATATTGTGTTCCTTGCACATCAACCGTTGTCAAAAAAAGCGATTTTGAGAAAACAATGTTTGAAAATAAAGAAGTTGAACAATTTTTATACACACCTCCTTCAAATAAAGCCCTTTTTTTTACTAAGAAAAATGTGAAAATAGACGAAATGAATACAGATGGTTTCAACAGACTTTCTTGAGTATAAAAACACATAAAACCCAAAACATGATTTTTGAAAGAAAATAGTCAGATTTTCGTGCCACCTTTCCCTTTAAATCAAAATTTGGAATTGGAAAACAAAAAGCCCACAGCACACATGTGTGTGCAGTGTTTCAGTTTATTCCACACTTTTTTGTTGTCATTCTAATTGCTTCACTTTTTACAGTGCTTTCGAAAGGAAAAGAGGGGGAAAAGAGACAGAAAACACACAAAGCCAACCAACAGACAAAATAAAGATATCGATTAAAAAAAGAGCAACCCCCAAAAAAAAACAACAACAACACACACACACACACACACACACACACACACACACACACACACACACACACACACACACAGAAAAACCCCAACAAAAATCAAAATATTATTAAAAAAAAAAATGCAAACAAAAAATACATACACAATTGTTGATGTAATACGTACTTAAGATTATGCATGTATGCACTAATCTTACATGGTTGCTTAAGTATGCACATAGTAATATAATGCTGTGTAATATATAATAAATTGCAAAAAAAAAAAATGCATGCACATGCACGACAACATCACAGATGATATCTCTGGTTTATTTAATGTTTGATGCAAACTGTACAGGGTACAACTGTTACCTATTGAAAGTGGCCACATCTGCAAAGGATCATTTTTTGAAAACCTGTTCTCTCCCCTTTCCCCTCCATAGCTGCTTGTATGCAGAATGCTTTGCTGGTGCATGAATTGCTAAGGCTGTGCCCACTCCCCCCCTCCCCCCCCACTCTTCCCTTAAAGAAAGAATATATATGTATGTTTGAGTAAGAGTAATACAGTCCCCGTTATTTCTTATCTTGCTGTGTAATTTGTGAATGTTTCGATAACGATGAGCTAACAGTCCCTGTTATTTCTTCAGTTGTCCTGTTGTTTTAGATAGCGTGCTAATTAATACGGAAACAAATGCATTAGTTTTTATTTTCATATTCCCGTTTGTTATGATGTATCAGAATGAGTGTAGCAAACGTGAGCTAGTTTTCTGCCGTTCTCCCTCCATTATGATGAGCTGTGTTAGAAAGTAGTATGTGCTAACAGTCTGTCTGTTGTTGTGCTGCCTTGCATTTCTTCTTCCTCTCTCTCTCTGTTTTGCTTAGATGTTCTTTTTTTCTTTGGCCTTGATCAATGTGTATGTCCAATATTCCTAACCTTTTGACCTTAATACATGTGTACACCCTTTAAACTTCTTTTGGCTTGATATGTGATAGTTAAACTGAATTTCTTTTATACATGTGTTACATACTGTGAATCATTTCTCTACATGTGTATCAGCCAGGTCTAGAATAGCCATGGAGGGTGGTTGTCCTATGTGCTGTCTGTTTTCATTGGTAACATGGATTAACCCGAACCTGTCAGTGTAAAAGTTACTGCCCTTTGTCCTGTCCCCTGTGAACTGATGTGGGCCTGTGTTTCTCTCCCTTCCCCTTGGGTTGCCTTCTGTGGGGCGTGGCTGGCCGCCTCAGCTCTCAACACGATACCCGAAGGCCGTAGATCTGTTCTAGCTCCGTCCAATCTCTCCACGTCGCGCCCCAAGAGCACCATGAGCCTTAGCACCTCCTCGGCGGGCTCGACCTCGGGACCCATGGTGCGGCTGAGGGAGCACAAATCCCCACGCAAGCCCCGCCCTGCCTCCGTGGCCACCTCCATGCCCAGTTTCGTCAACGCCGACAGCTCCAAAACCTCGTCGACGCCGCGCAGCAAAAGTACTGACAGGCTGGCACGAGGTAGCTTGAGATCGAGAGGAGTAAGCTTACCCATCACCCCTCCCCTCCCCCCTCCTCCCTGGGTCAGCGTCTAACCCCTTCTATTCCTTTCAAGGGTTTCAGGTTGAATGATGTTCGTTGGTAGTTGTTTGTTGTGCGTATGTTTATTGTTGTGCGCACACGTGGGCTGTGTCTAGTGCAATAGTTGTAGCACAAGAGTTCCAAAGTTTTGTTTTGTGTAATGGTGAGAAGAATCTTTAAAGAAAGTGAGCCTTTGGAAAGTTACTTGGGTCTCATATGATTGAGTCTTGTGTGTATGTGGGCTTCTTGGAACAGCAAAACTTGAACAAGAAATGTTGAGTGTATGGTTACAGTCTAGATGGTCTATGTATATTTTTATATATATCTGTATCAATCAATCTATATAAATCTCTGTCTATATATGTATGTGTATATATATATGTAGCATGTGTTTACCCACTCTTGCACTTGACTGATGTCAGATATTCAAGCAAGGTTTAGCTAAAGAACAGTAAAGTGAAGGTGTGATCATGGGAACATTTATAGTTGATAAGCAAATGGATATTTCATGACTCCTTTCGATACACCAGTGACCTATCAAAGCTAGATAATTTGTCCTTTGACAGTTCTGCTTAGAGACCAGTTGTGTTTATGTAAGTGAATAATTTGTTGACTCAAGAGAGTTAAGTCCAGGGTGAGGGAGTTAAATGAGTTGATCAGATACATGTAGGTGTTGATCTTGCATTTTCAATATGTCTGCCTGTTTGTATGTTTACTTCTTTTTTCTTTCTTTTTTGATTTGCCTAACCCTTTGATCATTATATTTTGTTTTTCTTTGTCTTTGCCTCATTTGATATATCATCATTAACATCTTATCTTTGATACCCAGGTGAGCCAGAAATGTCACATTCAGAATGTCTCACTTGTTGTGAGGCATTCTCTCTGTGTACTGGTGGTAGCAGAGTCATTTGAACAGTGGTGGAGTAGGGTTGAGTTGGTCAGGACTGGAAGTCTGTGTTTGGGGGTAAACTGCAGGTTATGAGAGTGTTAATGGGTTGGGGGTAAAATCTGGTAATGAGTGTGTTAATGGGTTGGGGGTAAAATGCTGGTAATGAGTATGTTAATGGGGTTGGGGGTAAAATGCAGGTAATGAGTGAGTTAATGGGTGGGGGTAAAATGCAAGTAATGAGTGTGTTAATAGGTTAGGGGTAAAATGCAGGTAATGAGTGTTAATGGGTTGGTGGTAAAATGCAGGTGATGAGTGTTAATGGGTTAGGGGTAAATGCAGGTGATGAGTGTCCCAGTGGGTTGGGGGTAAAATGCAGGTAGTGAGTGTGTTAATGGGTTAGGGGTAAAATGCAGGTGATGAATGTATTAATGGGTTAGGGGGTAAATGCAGGTAATGAATGTGTTAATGGGTTAGGGGTAAAAATGCAGGTAGTGAGTGTGTTAATGGGTTGGGGGTAAAATGCAGGTAATGAATGTATTAATGGGGTTAGGGGTAAAATGCAGGTAATGAATGTGTTAATGGGTTAGGGGTAAAATGCAGGTAGTGAGTGTGTTAATGGGTTAGGGGTAAAATGCAGGTAGTGAGTGTGTTAATGGGTTAGGGGTAAAATGCAGGTAGGTGTGTAATGGGTTAGTGTTAAAATGCAGGTTGGGTGTTAAAATGCAGGTGATAATGTGTGTAAGTGTGTTAATGGTTAGGGGTAAAATGCAGGTGATAAGTGTGTTAATGAGTTTGGGGTGAATGCAGGCGATAAGTGTGTTAAAGGGTTGGGGTAAAAAATGCAGGTAATAAGTGTGTTAATGGGTTAGGGGTAAAGTGCAGGTAAGTGTGTTAATGGGTTGTGGGTAAAATGCAGATAATAAGTGTGTTAATGGGTTGTGGGTAATATGCAGATAATAAGTGTGAATGGGTTGGGATTAAAATGGAGGTGATAAGTGTGTTAATGGGTTAGGGGGTTAAATGCACTTAATTAAGAAGTATGCTGATGTTTGAGATTGACATCTGGTTTTGACAATTGTTAGGTAAAGCAAACTAGGTTGATACTGGCAGTTCTAAACAACCGTACTATTGCTCTTGATTTTTAGTGAAATCTGAATCACTTGCGTTGAGAGAGAGAGAGAGAGAGAGAGAGTGTGTGTGTGTGTGTGTGTGTGCTGCTGTGTGAGGACAGGGGATCAATTTGGAGGATCAGGGGGAAGAGGGAATGATAGAGGAGCAGCTAGAAGAAAGTGTTCTCACTTGTTTACTTTTTTTTTTTTCAGTAAAGAAGCAGTGCTCTTCCAGAAAAATGAAATGATGCATGATCAGTATTAGATGTATTAGACACAAATGTAATGGGCATTCTGAGATATTATTTTAGGTGGAACATAAGCTATCATAGATGATTGACTGCATGTAATCGGTTCTGAAAAGTTCAAAATGCATATTCATGAACTGAAGATATTTTAGATTGAGTCTGAAAAGTTGAAAATGTGTATAGACCTGTAAACTGAAGGTATTTTAGATTGAGTCTGAAAAATTACATATGCATATATCTGTGAACTGAAATCTTAAAAGTTTAATCCTGCATATCTGTGAACTAAAGATATTTTAGATTGATGATCAGTTGTGATACACAGCAGCTGTGCTGCTTGAGATGTTCTGTGGATCAGTGCTGTGACCAGGTGTGTGAGCTTTTTTGACTAGTTCCGCTTCATCTTACCCACAATGCAGAGCGCTCACGGCCCAGAGGAGCTGCGTCAGCCAGCCGTGCAGAGAACAGCAAGGAGGAGGAGGAGGAGGGGGAGAAGAAGACGTCGGACAAACCAGGCGTGAAGATGAGCCGGAAGACGTTGGAGCGACTGTCAACACCCAGGCAGGTGCCGACAGGAGATGGGGACAGGAAGGATTCCTCGTCCACGCCGCGACGGGAGCCAAACCTGGTCAGGGTATGTGCTGAACAGTTGGCTTTTTTTGGTTATTGGTTTACTTTTGAATTTTTTTTTTCTGATGTTTTTTTTTGTGATTGTCAGTTGTGACTGCAGTAGGTTGCAGGTGAGGGATGGTCAGAAGTGGTGCCCAGGAATGCTGACCAGCTCGAAGCATGCAGTGAAGACTGTCAGTGAAGCAGGAAAAAGTGTGGTTAGGCGGATAGCCAACCAGTCATAGGCCCTGATTGTAATGGGAATCTCAAAGGTTTTTGGCCTCGTTTATGTTGGCTTTTAATATGAGGTAAGGTAAAGTAACGTTGCTTATAGCCCAGTGACCGCAGGGGACATATCAGGGCTGTCACCACATTGAAGTCAACTGACCCATGAATTTGTAAATCAGATGATATACCTAGTAGACAATAGCATACAGTGGACTGTGTTATAGTAGGGCACCGAAACAGGTGTTTGTTTTTATATATCAATAGTGGAGGTGAAACATGTGTGGCTTGAGAATGATCGACCCACAAAATGTGCCTGGACAGAGCTGGTGTTGGTGGACGTGCTAGTGCATGGAGACATGGACCTGTTTTCCCTGCACGTTGTTAGTGGACTCTGACCTCACGGATGTGTTTGAGGATCAAATGTCACCTCCCTGATGTTTTGCTACATTGCTGCATCGCTCCTGGTGACATAGATGCACTCTTTTCACTCCGCTAAACCTCCATACTTTGCAAGGTCTGCAAATGATGAAAGGGACTTCCTCCTTTTCCCGTTGTGTTTCTTTTTTAGGTGTGTGCGAGTTATCCAAAAAAAGAAATTCAACACTCTCAATGAAATGCAGTACGGCTTAAAGGAGTGCATTAAGAACGCAGGATATTGCTCGAGTGAAAAAGGATATTTCATGAAAAAGGGAACAGAATAAAAATTCACATGGCGTGCCTCTGTGTCTGACAGTATGTAGAGGAAGGTCTGTAGTGACAGTCTGAGCATTTTGATCAGAGCATGGTTTTAACACTTGCCTCTTGATGGATATGAAGGCATGAGCAGTGATATGTTAATGTGCTTGTGTGTGAGATGTGTGTGTGTGTGGTTATGTTGCTGTAAAACTGTCTGCTATGATTGCTCTGCTGGTGTCATGATTGCTGTGTCAGTGTGTGTGCCACGATTGTTATGTGGCCCATGATTGCTGTGTCAGTGTGTGTGTGCCATGATTGTTGTGTGGCCATGATTGCTGTGTTAGCGTGTGCCATGATTGTTCCCTGGCCCATGATTGCCATGTTAACGTGTGCCATGATTGTTACGTGGCCATGATTGCTGTGTCGGTGTGTGTGCCATGATTGTTACATGGCCCATGATTGCTGTGTCAGTGTGTGCCATGATTGTTCCGTGGCCCATGATTGCTGTGTCAGTGTGTGCCATGATTGTTTCGTGGCCCATGATTGCTGTGTCAGTGTGTGCCATGATTGCCGTGACTTATTGCAGACGACTCCCACGGAAAGCTTACTCCACCTCAAATCTTGCTATGCCGCGCCAGGTTGGTTTGGCACAGTGTATGGAAGTGCCATGTAGCAGCATGATGTATGCATGTAGCATGCTTGTGAAATATCCTGATCTCCATTTCTATCTATTGTTACAGTGTGGCTCACACTATGCAGACCTCTGTACCCAGACCATTTAGTATATGTGTGCACAAATTTTGTGTAAACTCGCAGAATATAGTGAAAAAAACAGGAGAAAAAAATTTTTTTTTTGAAAAAAAAAGGAAAACAAAAAAGAAGATAGAGAATTTGAGTGATAATTGGACTTGTGGAGCGTAACCATGTTTTTGTCAAGGTTAGCCAGTTTGAATGCTTTTTGCCCACTGAGGGACAACTCTTGCTGACTATTGAACATGAAATCTTCTTCAGTCTGCCTCTTCGACAACCTGCTGAAACTTGTGAACAACACTTGGGCAGTAGGCCTAGATATATTGAACAAGCACAGCTATAGAGCAGGAACTTGTCCCGAAGTATGCCAATGAATTGGGTATCAGAGATTTATCTGTTGGAAAAACCTGTGCTCTCTGCAATTACATTTAGATTGACATTCAGGTTGAAATTAAAACTACCGCAGAAAAATGTGTTAATATTAGTCATGAGCATTGAAACAAAAATCAGTTTGTTTTGTTCGTTTTTCCTTCTTTTCATATTTATCCGAATTTGAGTGAAAAACCATTGTAGGATCCATTTGTGTGTGTGTGTTTTGAAAAAAAAAATCTATCATCAGAATTGATATGTAAGCTTTTCCCCCCATGTTCATCATCATAAATTTCAATGAAAGTTGTATGATTTTTTTTTTTTTTTTTTGCTATGCTTTTATTAAGTAAGAATTTTTTTTTCAAAAAATGGAATGTCGGCAGTGAAAAGAAAACCATTGTTGATGTTTTCCAGTCAGCGCCAGCAAGCATGGTTAGGTCTGCAGGGAATTCTTGGGTTGACAGAATAGTCCTCAGCCTTCTGTGTCAGTGTGAATTAGAAAGAGGTGGGGCTGGATATATTGCAGGGAGTGGAGTGGAGGGGTGGGGTAGGGTTAGAAAACCAGAATCAGTTTGGGGGAGAGAGGTTGTTGAGCCATGCTGTGTGTGGAGTTGTTCGGGACAGTCGCAAAGCCATTGCACATGTGGAGTTTTAAAGATCAGCCTCATATCATTGCACCTGTATCTGCCTTTTGTACACTGTGTGTATGTGTGTGCTCATTTGAAGGGTAAAACCTCCAGATGCGAGCACATAACACAGTATTCATATTCAGAAAAAGCATATATTGCAGTGCTTATTTAAAACTAACTATGTAACTATGTTATTATCGGTTGTGTACAAAGATCATGTATTGCAGTGCTTATTTAAAACTATGTTATTATCAGTTGTGTACAAAGATCATATATTGCAGTGCTTATTTAAAACTAACCACGTTTTTATCAGTTGTGTACAGAGATCATATTTTGCAGTGCTTATTTCAAACTAACTGCAGTATGATCGGTTGTGTACAAAGATCATGTATTGCGGTGCTTATTTTAAACTAACTGCGGTATGATCGGTTGTGTACAAAGATCTCTAACCCGGTGTGTTTGGCTTTGCATAGAACTAGCCATGTCTTCCTGTTGCATTAACTGCATGCAAAGCAATGATCATGAACAGTCGCTGCTGTCTTCTTTTTAGATGTGAGTTCCATTTATTCCTTTTTTGAATTTCGTATTTATCATTGTTTTTTTTTCTTTTTTTTTTTTTTTCTGTTTTTTTACACAGGAATGGGGGAAATTCTGTAGATGATAGTTTTACAACTAATTACATCAGTTTTTAGATCAGTGTCAGTTTATAATTTGATGTTTTTTTGACTGTTTTTCTCTTTCTTTTTGTTTTAATTTTTATTATATATAACCCATAGCTGCCAACTCACCTAAAGTTTTCATGTATTTCCTTGCGTTAAAATTGTTCTTGAAATTCAGAAATTAGTTGAAAAATCAGTGTCCAAGTTAGATTTAAAAAAGATGTGATGTTGGGAAGTGATTTTTATGGGGATGACTAATAGAATAGAAGTTGCAAGATATAAACAGCCAAAATACTAAGAGAGCATCAGCTTTTTACCTGAAGTCAGAGATACTTTAATTTTTTTTTAAATTTCCAAGCTGCACACATGCTGTTTAAGCAGTAAGGGGTGAGAAAGGGGTCCCATTGAAAGGTAGACTGACCCCTTCATCCTCTGACCTCCAACACCTGACTCCAGGAAAGTGGCAGCTGTGGTGTACATGTATTTCTGAACTCTGCTGTTGAAGTGCTTGGGTCCACACCGTGTTTGTAGAATGAAGGGGCCAACCTTGCAGTGTGTTTTCCTTCATTGCTGACCTTCACCACCTCCCCCTTCCCTGCATATCCCCTTCCCCCCCCCCCCAGCTCACGCACAGCCGATCCAGAACTGGCCCACCCCAGGTCCACTGTTCCACATCTGCACAAATATGGATCAGAAGGATTTGCTTTATCTTCCATCTTTCAACATGGGATCTGGGGGGGAAAAAAGGGTGCAGCAAACTTGACGACTTAGACACTTTGCATTGACCATAGATGACGTAATGTTAATTTTAGCAAAATGTAAGACACTTCCAGTGTATACTATTTAGACTATCACCGTATAACCATCTGCAGATCTTTGAAAGAAAAAGACCACACCAGTCTCTCATTTATACGACAGTGAAATATATCATTTTGCCTTATTTTTTCTTTTGAATTTGAATTTTGTTGTTGATGAATTATGGCTTTAGACAGGTTGAGATGGGAAAAAGCAGATATTTTTGTGTGATTGGACTTCAAGGTATTGTGGTATGAAACTGATTTTTAATGATGGAAAGGAAAAAAAAAGTTCTAGAGATAATTCTCATGCAGAATGGAAAGGATTTGAAAGACGATGCAACACTGACAGCCACATTTTGCATTTTATGGTGGATGTGGCGGCACAGTTGAACAAAAGCGGCACACATCATGTGCATCTGCATATATTGACTGACAAAGTGGACTGAAGAGGTTTGTGAGGGACTTACGCGAGATTCTGGAGAGCCGTACTTTCGTGCATGTGTACATGAAAGGTTTCCATGGGGTTTTAAAGACAGGGAAAAAAAGGTCCCATCCTGGTTAAGGCTTTTCATGGACACGGAAACAGTATCACAGAACAAGATAGGTACAAGTTGTTGCCTGATGCCATTTTGAATGATACATATGGGAAATGGTGATTACGTTTTGTATGTGGCATGTTGATAATGCCTGAAAAGAAGTGCTGGTCAAATGTACACCCTTTTTTCATGTGTTACTTTTTTTTGTTGTTGTTTTACGTACACATTGGTGCAGCTCTTCTGTCAGGTGACAGAAATCTGTCTTGGTCAGTTTGAGCGGCAACAGAAATTTCGGTTATCCGAGAATGTTGCTGTGTACAATTTTAGCTCTTGAGTATCCAGTAAAAAAAAGCATGGTCTCTTCTCTCTGCTCTGGAAAATGCTGAAGAAATCCATGAGAAAAAGAATTACAGAAATGAAGCAACATCTTTTTTTTTTTTTTTTTTAAACACATTTTAATAATTTTTATGTTTACAATGTGTTGCTGGATGACTGGTGTTCCTGACGACTATATTACCTGTCATGATGTAGTTATGTGCAGGTGTGACAAATGAAAACATGAAATTTACCAGGTGAAGGCATGTGCCCTTTTAATGGTGTTTTTATTAGTTGCAAAAATGAAAAAAAAAAAAAAGTTTTTAACAGGTGGTTCGTAAAGACTGTGGAGCTAAGTTCAGTGACATAGAGCACATACCACACAGCACTAGCAGGACGTGTATGCCTCAGGAAAGATTGATGACCAGGACCCTTTTTCACAACTCTGTTGGTTGTATCATAGGTCTTTGTGCGCAGTGTTCAGAGTAATCAAGCAACACAGGAAATTTGGGTACAGTTAGCACTGCATTTGAAGGTAACAGTAAGAAGGGTGCTGTTAACGGGTTGTACTGATTATTGTGTATCCCAGACTGCGGTGCCAGTTTAGTCTGTTAATGAGTATGGTAATGAGTATGGTAATGAAGCGCAGCAAGAGAACGTTCATCTTGATGCTGAATATCAGTTTTTGCTTCAGTAGCTTGAGTAATTTGATAGTTTCACTACGTCTATAAGCTGCTGTATTTTAAGAAATGCTCTCGTTTGTTATACTGAAGTTTTGATGAAATTCACAATTATGCTGTTGTGTCTCCTCACATTGAATTGAAACCTCTCATCTTCGTAATTTGTAAGAAATATTCCTGTGGAGTTAGAGGCAGATGCAATAAAGTAGTAGGAAAACAGCCCTATACCCCACTAGGGACCTGAGCGGCCCGTGGAGCCTGTCTTTCAGTGATGTGAAAAGTCAGAAGATGTACCCATGTGTATGTGCTTCAGGTCATCAGGATGCACATGGCCTAGGTGTCCATTTGATATGTGCTTCACACACACACACACACACACACACACACACACACACACACATACACACACACGCCTGTACACATGCGCACACACGCACATATTCACACACACACACACACACACACACACACACACACACACACACACACAGATATGCCTATCAGTACCCAGTACAACTACCTCCAGAATTTTTCGTAAATTTCCTTAATTGGAAATCTTACTTGAAATCTGAGATTTGATGAAAACAATACAGAATTTAAAAATTGTATTAGAAACTCTGTGTGTGGTTGGGGGGGGGGGGGGGGGGTTGTCATTTTTGGTAAGGGCTGCTGAAGTGTTGCAGTATAAAGCCAAGATGATGTTCTTTGACAATATTGACAATCACATGCACTGGAAAACCAGTTTTCTTTTTATCAAGTCACACATTTTTCAGGTGAAACATTTGAGAGTAACAATGCTTTCACTCATAAACCAAGCTGCCCCTTCATCCCGTTGACTTTGAGTGCGATGCACATTTCTGTTTGCTGTGTTGGTTAAAGCTATTTATTGCATGCTTTCCATGGCTCTTGTGTTTCTTCTTACTTTCCTCAGGTATGAAAACAAAAGGTGTTGTTCGTCTGTCTTTGTCTTTTTCCACATGGAAAATCAAGATAAGAAAGGCAGTTGTTTGTTGTTGTGATGATACTGTGTTTGTTGAAGTTAGATCAGTGAAACATGCACGACAGTGAAAAGAACCCTCCCCCTTGCTGCACATTCCCCCTCTCACTTTCCTGAAAACAAATCAGTGTGGTCCTGCTAAATGCTGGGAGTTACAATGTGTCATGGTGGTTTCTTCGGTTCACAGGTGCCATAATTCTCCTTTCATTGCCACAGAAATCCTCACTGCGGGAAAAGACCAGCAAAGAGTCACCAGGCAGGCCCCTGCAGCCCAAGCCCAAGGACACCACCATCAAACCCCACAAGCCAAAGGACACGCCGAAGGACAAGACCCCACAGCACACCCACCCCCTCCGCCCCCTCCCCCATCACTGCGGCACCTGCTGCCTCCACCTCCACCCCCGGCCTCCTCCCCAGCCTCACGCACACCGTCCCACACTCCAGTGCGCGTGCTGTCCCCCACGCCAGGGGCTGATGAGGACGGGGGCAGTGGAACGTCCCAGCCCCGCTCCACCCCCACCCCTGTGGAAAAGCCTACGGTGGAAATATCCCGCTCCACTCCCACCCCTGTGGAAAGTCCACGGTGGAAACGTCCAGTTCCATCCCCACCCCTGTTGAAAAGTCCACAGTGGAGACTCCCCGCCCCACTCACACCTCCACTCCCGCAGAAACGTCAGGCACCGACGGCTCCCAGTCCTTCAGCACCCCGACCACAGCGGAGAGGTCGACAGGGGACATCACTGCAGAGGAGTACAAGGCCAGGCTGGCGGAGAAGCGGAGGCAGGCGAGAGAGAAGGCGGAGAAGGAAGCGGAAGAAGAAAAGGAAGCGGAAGGAGGAGGAAGAGTAAGTTGATGATCCTTGTGTGCTGGTGTCAGCATTGAATAGGGGTTGGGGGCAACATGGGCAAAGACAGAAACTGACCTGAGGAAATTTGGACACCCTGTTGCTAGCCATTCCCTGTATAGTTGGCGAAACGGAAAGAAGTTAAACTGATCCTTTTTTTTTGTCATTGACAGCCTTGAAAAACATGTTTTGTACATTGAAACTTGGGTACAGAGAGAGAGACGTTGAAATATTTGCTGTGTGTGTAGTGACGGTTGTTGCAAAGAATATCCTTAACGTTTTGCATGTAATTGATTGAAGCATTATGAGGTAACCTTTTTCCGTATTAGAAAAATATATTGTTGATGTTTCTGCAGACGGTTAGAGGAAGAGAGGAGGAGGCAGGAAGAGGAAGAGGAAGAGCAGAAGAAGAGAGAGGAGGAAGCAGTGCGACTGGCGGAGGAAGCGCGGAGAGAGCAGAAGAGGAACGCCTGCAGAAAGCCATTGAGGCAGAGGAAGCACGGAAAGCAGAGGAAGCTGCTAGACTGGAACAGGAAAGGCTGGCGGTAAGTTACACTGGTTCTTGGGAGTGTATGTGTGTGTGTGTGTGTGTGTGTAACCAAGAAGAGTTACAGACGTGAATGTTGTATGTCTCTGTGCATGTATTATTGAATGTGTGTGTGTGTGTGTGTGTGTGTGTGTGTGTGTGCGCGCACGCACATGTGTGCGCATGTGTGTGTGTGTGTGTGTGTGTGTGTGTGTGTGTGTAGAAGAGATACTGACACAATTCTGCTGGTAGCTGGTTTCTGTGGTAGAGGTAGAGTGGCCTTTCATGCTCTTTTAAATCCTTCTGAACTGAATTTGCCTCATAAAAACTTTTTACTGAATTTGCCTCAAAACAAACTTTTTAAGTCCTTAATTTCAGTTAGTGATCCTTTTAACAGTGCAAAGATAGGTTTTACAGCTCCAAGGCCTTTTCATGTCCTTTCAAAAGCCTCTGTATTTCAAATTACTAGTTTTTAAGGATAATTTTTTACATTGAAAGTTAAAAGTCAAAGAAAATCTGTGCAATTCACCGTAATGCAATCAGTTTCAGGAAGATGATAGATGGTCAAGGGAGAGAACTAGGAAACAACCACACTAATCAGGATAGACTACTCTGTTCAAGTGCATGTCAGAATTCGCCATTTTGAAATGGAAGTTAACATCTGTCTCCAAAACGCCAGGGAAGTACTCATTGCAGGGCAGGTCAGGTGGCTTTGAAAAGATTCATACAGACAGAGGGACTGGACACACACTGAGTGTACAGTGTACGTTTTGTGGTCACTGAATGTAGGGTCAGTTGGAGCATCTTGCCTCAGGCCAGCACGTCGAAAGGACTGGTGGTCAGAAAGCAAGACACACAAGAAAAGACAGTTGTTTTCTTGCCACTGAACAGAGTAAGAAAGAAGAAAAGTTGAAGATGATGGGATCAAGAGGTAGATGCTCTGAAGACTGTAGAGGCTTTCAAGGTAACTCTGTTAGATTTATTAGGACAATGTTATTGAATTGTTACCATTGGAATTATGCTTAGTAATCAAAGTGTAAACAGTTCAGTTGTAGGTCCTTTAAGCCTCAGATCCTTTTGAGGCTTTTTCAGAATTAGATCCAGTGGATGTCCCAAGTCTTTTTATTGTGGTGTGACAAAGAACATGGGAACCCTGAATGGAGTCTTGAACGATTGAATTGTTCAGCCAAGAGCATGGTTGTGCCAAGTCCCCTGACAGGTCTTAAGGAGTGTCACACCAGGAGTATGTTACTCTGTGATATACTGGGTTGTTCAGTATTGAGCTTCTTATCCCATCTGACTCTCAGTGTACGCATGTTTGTTCTGAAACCTGACATACACATGTCCACACATGCACAGAGAGAGAGAGAGAGAGAGAGAGAGAGATTGGAAATCTAGCAAGCGCACACACACATACACACGCACACACATGCACGCAAGCATGCACTTGAGTGTCAGTATGCGCATATTCATACACCATGGCTGTGTTTCACTATACAAACAGAAAGAGGAAGCCGAACGGAAGGCCAGAGAGGAGGCCGAACGACTGGAGCAGGAGAGACAGGAGAAATCTCGTCGGGAGGAGGAAGAAGAGAGGCTGGAAGGAAAAAGGTGAGCTGGAAAGGAAGATTGTGGTAAGGAAAATGGTGCTTTAAGGAGGAATGGGAAGTTTTGATGAGAAAAGGACAGAAGCTGGAAGAGACTGACTTGGAATGGGTGTCATGACACCTTAAGGAGGTGTTTTTTTATTCAAATGCGTCCGTTTGGCTGTCTTGTCAATCGGCAAGATGGCACCAGATGGAGCGACACTGGAGGAAGAACCCATGACATTGTTGATGCAGACCCAGGTCAAAGAGTGAGTTCAGGATTGGAGGAGTAAGATAATACCAAAACTACTGAACTGAATCGGTCACATTAGAGATCAGTATACACAAGAAAATAGTTTGGCTGGTTCTGCTTGGGACATATTTTTTCTTTTCTTTTCTTTTCTTTTTTGCTTGTCTTGGTTTTTAAGTTTTTTTTCTGCTGACCTTTCAGCCTGTTATTCAACTCTTATCTTTAGTGTTTGGCTTTTATTGGTTTATTCAGTGTTTGTTGTGTATGTTTTTGTTTTCATATAGAATTTGTTCAGCTTCTTTGAGTGAGAAAGGGGGTGAGGGGTGGTGGATATGTGGATGTGTGTGTTGGAAGGGTTAGGCAGGGGAGGGGGTTAAGCCAGTGTCTGTTTCATTTTTGTTTTTATCTTGTTTTGTGTGGCTTTTGTCCTGGTTGATTGATATTGGTGTGTTTGGCTTTCATCTTAGGATTGCCAGGCTTTCAACTTGTTTTATAGGTGTGGGTTGGTTTGGGTTTTCATCTTGGATTTGTTTGGCTTTCATCTAGGGTTTGTTTGTTTTACATCTTGGTTGGTTTGGCTTTCATCTGGGGTTTGTTTGGCTTACATCTGGGGTTTGTTTGGCTCTCACCTCGCGTTTGTTTGGCTTACATCTGGGGGTTTGTCTGGCTTGTGGGTTTGTTTGGCTTTCATCCTGAGTTTGTTAGGCTTACATCTGGGGTTTGTTTGGCTTTCATCTGGGGTTTGTTTGGCTTTCATCCTGAGTTTGTTTGGCTTTCATCTTTGGTTTGTTTGGCTTTCATCTGGGGTTTGTTTGGCTTTCATTTTGAGTTTGTTTGGCTTTCATCTTTGGTTTGTTTGGCTTTCATCTGGGGTTTGTTTGGCTTTCATCTTGAGTTTGTTTGGCTTTCATCTGGGGTTTGTTTGGCTTTCATCTGGGGTTTGTTTGGCTTTCATCTGGGGTTTGTTTGGCGTTCATCTGGGGTTTGTTTGGCTTTCATCTGGGGTTTGTTTGGCTTTCATCTGGGGTTTGTTTGGCTTACATCTGGGGTTTGTTTGGCTTTCATCTGGGGTTTGTTTGGCTTTCATCTGGGGTTTGTTTGGCTTTCATCTGGGGTTGTGTTTGGCTTACATCTGGGGTTTGTTTGGCTTTCATCTGGGGTTTGTTTGGCTTTCATCTGGGGTTTGTTTGGCTTTCATCTTGGGTTTCTTTGGCTTTCATCTTGAGTTGTGTTTGGCTTACTCCGTAGGCTGGTATATCTTTCATCTTTAGTTTTGATTAGCTTTCATGTTGGTTGGTTTGGTTTCATCATGGGTTTGGTGAGTTTCATGTTAGTTTTGTTGGCTTCTTCTGAGCTTTGTTTGCTTTTATGTTGGGTTTATTTGGCTTTCCACTTTAGTTTCATTACCTTATATAGAGGGCTTTATATGGTTTTGATGTTGGGTTTATATGGATTTCATCTTCAGTTTAGCTTTCATCTTGGATTGAGTTCTGTGCTTTAGCGTTGTTTAACTTTCTTCTCTGGTTTGTAAAACTTTCAGGTCTGTTTGGCTTTCATCAGATTTGTTTACCTCTCAACATCTTGGGCTGGTATGGATTTTATCTTAGGTCTTGCTTCACTTTGATCTTTAATGTGTGAATGTGATAAACTTCCGCTTTTCAAGAGTTTATCTTTTGTTGGATCAGTTTTCATCTGAGGTTTCATATGCAGCGTGTTTGCTTTCATTTTGGGTATGTGCAGCTTTTTTTTTATTTTGGGTATGCCCCATCTTTTGTCTTGGAGAGGAGTGGGTGGAGTTTTTCAAAGAAAGTGAGTAGGAAGATCAGAATGAGTTTGCATCAGAGGAAGAAGAAGTAGGTCAGTATGGGAGCTGAAGTTTGAGGGTGTTAGAGAGGTGGAGATGTGAGTTAACAGCTGAAAGGACATGGATTTCCACCCCATGGGTGAATGGTTTGCAGTGCACTGTAGTGAGCGTGTTCAACATGGATTACTGTTATGTTTCAGAGGTTGGAGATGATCATGAAGAGAGTGAAAACTGACAACACTGGAGAGGGGGTTAAGGTTAGTAAACATTTATTTACAAGGCTTTATGTGCCTCTGTGTGTGTGTGTGTGTGTGTGTGTGTGTGTGTGTGTGTGTGTGTGAAAGGTCTGTGTGTCAAATTCATGTGTTAGTGCATGTTTCAGTGATTATGATTTAGTTTGATTGTGTTATATTTAGACTGACTGCTTATTCTCTCGTCAGAAATTTCTTGGAGATGAAGTGCATATAGAATGTGTATGTGTGCATGTGTGAGTCTATACTTAGTTGTGTGGTAGGCGTGTATGTGAGGTTGTGTATATGTGTGTATGCATGTGTGTGTGTTTATGTGTGTGTGTGTGTGTGTGTGTGCACATGCACAATGTGTATGTGTGTGTATATGTGTGTGTGTGTGTGTGTGTATTATAAATGGCTGAACTTGGAAACGGTAAATATCGGTGATATTACTTAAATCATGATGTATTTGCTGTTCACGCAGTCAAGTGTATAGAAAAGAACAAAGAGAGTTAGTGATGCAGACAACTGACATTGTTTAGAACAAAGGGCAACAGCCTGTGGCATAACCTGACCTGAAATGCACTGGACAGGACTCTCCCAGATCAGTCAGCAGTTCCCCAGCACGAAGTGCCGTGCCACTGGTGTCCAGCGAGAATGGCGCTGTGGAAGGTGATGGCAAGGTCATCCCCACAGTGACTGCAGAGACGGAGGAGAGGAAGAGGAGCATGGACAACAATGCAGAGGAGGGTCGGTCCCCAGTCAGTGGGGGGATGTCCCCAGTCAACGCTCCCTCCCCCGTCCCAATGGCCGCCCAGGAAACCACGCCCCTGCCGCAGTCCTCGTCCCAGGAGAACATGCTGGAGGCCAAAGAGGACTTCACACCCACTTCGTCTCGTTCCGCTTCACCTGTCGTCTCTGCAATAACCACACCTCGCGCGCAGGGTTCGGCAGCCGAGTCGGGGGCTGACAAGCCCAAGTTCAAGTCCCCGCTGCTGCAGAAGCTGGTGGAGGGTAAAGATGACTCTGGTTATTCGGCGGGTGATGGTTAGGTTCAAATCCCCACTGTTGCAAAACATCCTGAGCAAAACACGTGTGGGGGCGCGCATGGGCCTGGCGCAAGACTACTCCCGCAGCTCTCCGGACCTGAGCCAGGTGGATGTGGGCAGCAACGGGCGGGGCAGCAATGTGTCCCCTTCCCTCATGGCCATGTCCGCCAGCATGATCGACATGGACACCGTCAACTCTGCCTCCAAGGAGGAGCTCAACGTCAATGAGGAGAAGGATGTGGACACCAGCGAGGACACCTCCTCCTCCACCCACTCCACTCCTGGCCACCAGTCCAGGAAACACCTCATGCCAATGGGGAGGGGGGCAGCAGTGGTGAGGTGAAAGAGTCTTCCGTGGCTCAGGACTTCCGTTCCATTCCCGGGGAGGCATTGACTTCCGTGGACAGCTCCACTGCTCCTGAGGTTCTGACCACCAGCGGAGCCTCGCAGTGGAATGCCCAGGACAGTGGAGTCAGCCTGGGGTCATCCGATCTGCAGTCCTCGGCTCCTTCCATGATGATGTCACTGAACGGACACGTTCCAGTGGTCACGGTGTCTCAAGGCCAGGGCCTGGAAGATTCCAGGTGAGTTCATCATGGCTGTGACCCATAGTTTCTCTGTAATTGTCAGGTATACCAGATTGTCCACAGGCCAAATGCTTCACCAGTCTAAAAGAAAACCCAGCTGATTTTGAAAGGGCTGATGCTGAATGTAGGAGCATGTGTAGAGTTGAGTATCTTGGTTGATTAAGGGCTGTCTTGTTGTTGGGTGGATTTGTTGTTTGTTGGTTGGTTTTTTTTTTATTTTTCTCTCTCATCTGTTCTGTCTCACAGCCATGATAGAATTGTACTCACACCATATGTTGCCAGTCCTGACTGACATGTGCAGCTACAGCAGGCTGGTTCTGTTGATCTGAATGCCAGCAGTCCAGAAGGAGTGGTCAGTGTGGGATCCATTTGATCTCATAGGTCCAGTGGACAACAGCATCTAGTATGAAAAGAAGCATGAAGCTCAGCCTTGCTATGTAATCTCCAACCCAAATGGAATCCATCGTAGAGCACAGCCTTGACATGAAATCTCCCACCAAAATGGAACCCATTCATAGAGCACAGCCCTGACATGTTATCTCCAACCAAAATGGAACCTATCACAGAACACAGCCTTGCTATGTAATCTCCAACCAAAATGGAACCCATTGTAGAGCACGGCCCTGACATGTAATCTCCAACCAGAATGGAAGCCATTGTAGAGAACAGCCCCTGACATGTAATCTCCAACCTAAATGGAACCCATTACAGAGTACAGCCTTGTCATATAATCTCCAACCAAAAGGGAACCCATCACAGAGCACAGCCTTGTCATATAATCTCCAACCAAAAGGGAACCCCATCAGCATTCCTCTGCGTCCTAGGTGATCATCAGTTTTAACTTCCCCTTAACTTAACTCAAGCTTGTGACGATGGCGTGGACGTTGATCACCGCCAGATTGCTGGGTCTGTCATTGAAGGGATGTGGTGATCACGTCGGCAGTGAGATACTCTCTCTGTCAGGCTTCAGGACTCTGTAGTTGCTGTTGTCAGTTGGGGATTTGTCAGGTGGTGGTCTGTGGATGGTGGGTCAGAACAGGTATTACTGAATACCATCAGCATGACTGTGCAGCATTACAGGGTCTACTCAGGCGTGTGTCCCTGTTGACAGCCCAATATTGACACACAACAGTGATAGCTCACTGTGCACAGCTGGTGGTCTGTTGTAGGATGAACCTGTGTGTGGCTGTGTTAGGCAAAGTCTGAATGGAAGCTGCAGACTGGATAGCCAAACAGTTTGATGATTGATGGAGTCCTGTGCACAGACTGTGTGTCTGACACACCTGTGGGGACAGCAGTACAGACTGGTGCACAGTAAGTTTGATAGTACAGATAGAAGTCTGTGGAGAAAATATACACCTGCACACTCACAATCATCATCTGAGAAGATCCAGAAAACGAACAACATGTGGAACAATCAAAGAATAATTTCTGTTTTCTGTATGGCTATGTGTAATTCAAACTCTAGAGGTTTATAAGATTTTTATAAGTATTTTGTTTGTTTTATAAGGCCCTAACTGAAAAAAAAAAAAAGACTGGAGTGAAATGCTCTAGAATGGCAGCCTACGTATCAGTGTTGCACAGTGTGTTCATGATCACTTTCTTATGAAAATAAAACAGTGGAGGGTATTGTGAGTGGCCCCATACAAGTCACAGAGGAATAAACCATCTTGCAACCATGTGTTCAGTTGCCACACTGGCTAAGAATGACCTCGAGATATTAGGAAGTAGTCCCCCTTTTCCCAGTGGCTGCTCAGCATGACACTACAGGCTGGAACTGTTGGCTATGGAGCCATGCTCCCATACAGATTGGGGGCGCCGGAATAACTCGGTTGGTAGAGCGCCGGACTTGTAATCTCGGTGATCCTGGGGTTGCGGGTTTTGAATCTCTGCCGGGCCATTCCAGTACGGGGGATTTTTCCCTTGCAGTTCACATTGGTTCCGACTCCATTTCCCATACAGTCCGAATGAGACTGTAAACTGAGATTCCATGTGTGAACACACGCACAACATCTTGCACCAACTTTCAGAAGAGAAGGCCAGTATGGCCGTTGGTATGGATGACACGTTACACACAGCATGCACCGTGCGTGAGAAATGGAAAGAATGAAGGAGGTAATGAGACTGAGTGAACGATATTGAATGATATGGACTGGATGACACGGGAAACGACTGAATAAAGCACCAGCAGGCAGCTCTTTAGTTGGCACTACCCAGGTAGGCAGTCCATTGTGTAAACGGGTGTGGATTGTAAAGCGCTTAGAGCTTGGTCTCTAGCCAAGAGTAGGCGCTATATAAGTATTCATTATGATACAATAACAGATTATCAAAGTATAATGTGGTGTTTGTAGACCCTTGATGGTTCCCACAGCAGAACTGGAGTCGCATACACACACACAGGGCACGTGGATGTGTGGGCATGCAGACGAGCAGCTTCTTCTTCTTCCCGTTGGATGAGCAGCCTAGTATCCTCAGTGAAGGTTGCCGTCCACCGCAGCTCCTCCTGGATGCCATACAACTTGGCTTCCACTGTTGTCGGTGTTGGCCAGTACTTTAGTCTGGATGTTACGCGTGTCATACAGTCTTGAAGGATGTGGTTGGTTGTCATTGGTCCCTTTACCACAAGGGCGCTCGCCACTCTGTCCAATGCCAAATTTTGTGTACATGTGGTGGAGCAGGTGATTGTGTCCAGTCCTTAGGCGGAAGATCTTGACCTGTTCCCATTGTCCCTGCAAATGGTATTTGTCTTCTGGGTTGTGTTTGGGTGCTGGAGGTGCGACTGTATTCCTTGCTGTGCCTTGATGATTGTCTTGATTTCATCGTATGACACCAGGTTGTTGGCCTGCTCCTTCTGTGCACCGTCTTTTGCCAGAATGTCTGCTTTTTCGTTGCCTCTGATACCACAGTGTGCTGGTACACATTGTATCACCTCTTTCTCCACACTGGCACTCAGGGCAACAAGGACTGAAGTAAGATGGTTCTGTTCTTTTGCAGCGGGAGTTCTTGAGGCTTGGAGCATGGAGAGAGCGTCTGAGAACACCACCACCTGCCTTGTTCTTATGGAGTTCTGGAGACTGTTGTGGCTGCTTCACAGAGAGCTTTTTGCTCAGCTGGGAAGCTGGTGGAGTATTTTTCTGTTGGGATTGCAATTTCTTCATCTCCGTCTTTGTATCAGAGGAAGATTTCCAGCTCCACCATCCCTTGTTGCTTCTGTGGTGGAGCCATCTGTAAAGACATGGGTCCAGTCTTCCTGGGGGTACTTGTTGCAGATATACTCCATGGCCAGGGCTTTCCTTTGGGTGTCTGACTGTGTTCCTCTCTTCTCCACTCCGGGAATGCTGGTGATGACTGTTGGGAACACCTGCCTCTTCCAAGATGGGTGGGTGACATTTGCTGGGATAGGCTTTTCTTTGTGTTCCATCAAGACTGGGGTTTGTCTTTCAAGGCGTCTTGACTGGTGGATGAAGCTGCCTCTTTTCAGCCGGCTCTTGGTGGGTCTGCTCATCCTGTCGTTCATTGGATGATTTTCAAGGCATTTGAATTTTGTTGCCTGGATGAGGATCTTTGTGTCCCTTCTGTCCTCCGATGACTGTAGCCCAGTGGTCTCCTCCATCTTCAGGATTGGGGTGGATCTCATGGCGCCAGTTATGACACGCTGAGCTTGGTTCTGTATCTTGTTGAGATGGTCGAGGTTAGACTTTGCAGCTGATGCCCATGCTGATGTCCCGTACTCAACTACAGGACGGTCTGTCCCCGTATAGAGTCTCTTCAGGATACGTTCATCAGTCCCCCCAGTCCGTTCCTGCAAGTTTCTTCATGGTCACCAGTCTCAGGTTGGCCCTGCTACAGCATCTGGTGATCTGCTGTTTCCAAGTGAGCCTGCGGTCAAAGGTCACTCCCAGGTAGATAGATGTGGGTTCCTCTGCAAGCCTTTGGTTGTTCAGAGTCAGCTTCGCCTCTTGCTTCTTGCTGGATAGGCTGAAGACTGTGTAGGTTGTTTTGCTTGAGTTGACGGAGACGAGCCGTTCCTTGGTCCAGTCACTGATCCTGTTGAGCGCAGTCTGGAGGCTTACCTGTGCTGTTGTGTACTCTTCAGAGCACCATAGTACCAGGTCACCTGCGTAGATCGCTCAGACCTGCCAACCATTACACATTTCACGTAATTTATGACGCCCAAGTGATAAATCTTACGCCCTTACGCATTTAGCCAAAAAATTACGCATTGGAAAGTTTAAAAAAAAAAAAAAAAAAAAAAAAAAAAAAAAAAAACGGACCAAAAAATCGGCTTTTGTACAGACATGCACGACGCCGTGCGTATAACCAGTAATCTTCAAGAAGCGTTTCCAGTCATGCGCAGTTCGTTTCACTATCTTTACCATTAAGCGAAGTTGGCTTCCTTTTGAAGTTGTAGAGTTCTATGAAAATGTCGAAACTTGGAGCAGAAAGTTCTGAACAAGATGCGAAAAAGAAAAAAAACTTGGTCAAAAGTCCCGAAAAATAATACTCGGAAAAGTTCCCCTGCATACGACCTTTGGCTAAAGGTGTAAATGTGCAAGGTGTACCACTTGCGAGTCGGACTTCACAATTTCCCATGGCGGGATGGTGGATGTGAACCTTAGTCACGCAAGCACATCAATTCCTCTGACGCACCGAATTCTTAGAGCATCACACAGTTTTTTCAGACTGTAGACACCTCAAAAGAGGATGAAATGAGGAAAAGGGTAATTCGGGCAGAAGCATTGGTGGCCGGATTTTTCGTCGAGCACGACATCGCTCTTACTGCCACCGACCATGCATCCCAGCTTTTTAAAGAAGCGTTCTCAGATTCGGAGATTGCCAAACAGTTCCAAGAGCGGTCGAACAAAGACAACACACATTGTGAGGATCCTTGCCATGGGGGACTGTCGAATGGACCATTTGTGTTGGGGACTGATGGAAGTCAGGAAGGAGGGGGGGGGGGGGGGGGGTACAAATTCTTTCCTGGGGTGGTGCGATACTTAAAAAACGACAAAATCGCCACTGAGCTGATAGCCAACCCCACATGCACAGAGTCAGCAACAGGGGAGAACATTTTTGAGGTTGTATCTGGCGCACTATATCAAGCCTTGGTGTGCCATGGCAGACTGCCTGTCCTTGGTTTGTGATAATGCAAATGTGATGACTGGCAAGAACAAAGGTATCATCGCATATGTTCCCATATGTTTTCCAGTGTATTCTACATTTTCATAATTTGTAAAGACTTCTTGTGACACTTAAAAGAAAAGCTTGTTTTTGAAGAAAAGTAAAGGTCACAAAAATTGTGCGAACAATTTCATTGCATCATGTTTGTTTGAAAAAGGTCTGATTGCTCCTCTGACCCCACTTGGCAGTTCTCTGACGATGTCATCTATAAAGATGAGGAACAGCGTTGGCAAAAGGACTCCTCCATGTGGTACTCCCTGTCTCAGCACCTTCTTCTTGCTCTTTTGGCCTTGTATCTTTACACGGGCTTGGCGGTTGTGTAGGTACTGGCTGATCCAGGTGTACATCCTCCCAGACACACTACATCGCCATAGTTTAAGCCTGAGTCCGTCCTTCCAGACTTTGTTGAACGCCTTCTCCATGTCAATCCAGACAGCAAGCGTGTTCTTCTTTTCTTGGAAAGCATCCTCAATGCTTTGAGTGATGAATGTGATCTGATCTTCTGTTGATCTGTGTTGGCGGAAGCCTGTCTGTTCAGGGCTCAGCAGCTGATGCTGCTCAAGGTGCCCAGACAAGCCTTGTGTTGACAAGTCTCTCCATAGCTTTCCTTAGCAGCTTGTAACTTTGTAAGGCTGATGGGTCTGTAGCTGTCAACCTTCAACTTGTCCCTTTCCCTTTTTGTGAATGGGGATCATTTCTGCTTCCCTCCAACACTGTGGTACTGATCCTGTCATCCAGCTGGAGTTAAAAATTGTTAGAAGTTTTTGCCTTGCTCTTCATCCCAAGATGCAGAATCATTTCATTTGTGATGCCGTCTGTTCCAGGTGACTTCTTCAGGTTGAGGCTCTGCAACACTTCCTCCAGCTCATTCTCTGTGAAAGCTGTGGTCATGACTTCCTCTTGTCTTGGGGCTCTTTCTCATGAAGTTCACTTTGGGCCCTGTGCGCTGCAGCTCTTATGTTCAGGAGAGACTCAGATTGCTGATGTTTTCTTTGACGTCTATGAAGTGGTCTGCTGCTTTCTTTCCAGAGAGGTAATTTCCATTCTCTTGTATTGTTATTGTGGACTGACTTGTTGTTTCGTTACTGAGAGTTCTAGCCAGTTTCCACAGCTTGCTGCCAGCCTTGTCGAGATTCAGGCTTTCAGTTTTCTCTTGCCAGCTTTTCCTTGCAGCTTGTGCGCAGGAGAGCTTGTATCTGGCAGTTACTTCCTTCAGCGCTATGTTGTTCTCCAGTGATGGCTGCTTTTCTGCTCTGTCCCTAGCTTCCATACCAGCATCTTCCAGATTCTGGAGTTCCTCCGTCCAGTAGGGTTTGTAGTCTTTGCAGACGAGCACCAAGTGAACAGCTGAACTGTTTGCATTTGTGTCTATGTTATTTTTGTTTCTTTTCCCAGCATTAGCATGCAGTCTGTGGACAGCGTGAACCCCGCCCTGGCAGACAGCACTGCAGAGAGCACACCACCACCCAGGGAGTCCCCGCGCCAACAGCATTCCAGTGAGGACAAGATCTTCGAGGAGCTGATTGATCTGTCCATCAGCAACAACTCCTCCACCACCACCACCACCTCCCCCGTGTTGAACAAATCTGAAGAACTTGTGAGCTTTAACAAGCTGGAGGAAGGATCTGAAGGGTCGCCCGCTCTGCCCCCGCCCATCATCGCCTTTGAGGAAACCAGTCTGATGAAGCACCAGGACGTGTCCGGTGAGTGTACAGGGGCGCCTCACTGTGTGTGTGTGTGTGTATGTGTGTGTGTGCGCACACGTGTGTGTGTGTGTGTGTGTGTGTGTGTGTGTGTGTGTGTGTGTGTGTGTGTGTGTGTGTGTGTGTGTGTGTGTGTGTGCGTGCGCGTGCATGCGTGCGTGCGTGCGTGCGTGTGTGTGTGTGTGTGTGTGTGTGTGCGTGCGTGTGTGTGCGTGTGTGTGTGTGTGTGTGTGTGTGTGTGTGTGTGTGTGTGTGTGTGTGCGCACGCACGCGCGCGCGCGGAAGAGTGTGAGTGTGTGTGTATGCGTGCGCAAAGATCAATACTGGGGGAAAGGCCAGCGAGATGTGTTGGGTTACACACAGGGCGTTATATGTGTTGGGTAACACACAGGGCAGTTATATTTGTTGAGTTGCACACAGGGCAGTTATATGTGTTGGGTTACACACAGGGGTTACACACAGGGCAGTTATATGTGTTGGCAGTTATACACACACAGGCAGTTACATGTGTTGAATTACACACAGGGCAGTTATATGTGTTGGGTTACACACAGGGCAGTTGTATGTGTTGGGTTACACACAGGGCAGTTGTATTATTCAGGGAAACTGAATCTTTACAGAGGAAGACAGAAACTTGCTTGTCCAGTGATTGTAGTCACTCTACTTTGTGCATTTTACATCTTCTTGGTAAAGTTCGGACCACACTGTTGTGACCAGGTCATTAGACTATGCAACCTGAATCTGTTTTAACCTAACTTGTAATGAGTTGTAGATTGTTAATTGCAGTGCTAGTTGTTTATATACCATTTATTTATTAGACTTGTTAATTGCAGTGTTAGTTGTTTATATATTATAGCAGCACAGACGAAGTTGTAGATTGATAATTGCAGTGTTAGTTGTTTATATATCATAGCAGCACAGACATAAGTTGTAGATTGATAATTGCAGTGTTAGTTGTTTATATTCCATTCATTGTTAGATTGATAATTGCAGTGGTATTTGTTTATATACCATTTTATTATTAGATTGATAATTGCAGTGTTAGTTGTTTATATGCCACTTTATTATTGGATTGGGGATTACAGTGTTAGTTTATATTCCATTCATTGTTAGATTGATCATTGTAGTGTTGTTTATATACCATTTTATTATTAGGTAGATAATTGCAGTGTTAGTTGTTTATACACGGTTCATGTTGTACTGCTGTCTGTTGAAAGTGCAACCTTACACATCCATGGGATGAAACAGGTGTTTGCTCTGTAGTATAATAAATCGAGTTGCTTCCTGTTGTGTGTGTGTGGCAGATCTCCTGTCCTGACCCAGTTCCCGCTAACACCAGTCCTCATCCAAGTGTGTTGTGATAGTGATGCCTGTACAGTGAGCGAGGAGAACCAGGGGGGTGCCCATCACTGTCTTGATATCCTGTGGGACCTCCACAGACCCCTTGCAGCCTGTCCACCATGGCTGGCACCGCTGAACACGACAGACTTGGCGCCCACCACCGTCAGTCCTCCTCCCCATTTCCTCCCACGGGTGGCGTGTCCGCCTGACAGACAGTGAGGAAGAGAGGAACATTGGTTCTCCTGTGTTGATGACTTTCATGAATTTGTGTCAAAGGATATCAGTGATTTGCGTGGCAGAAATGGAGCTGACATAGACTAGGCTGGTTTAGGAAGAGAGGCAGAACATTTGGGGGGGCTAAGCTAGCCATTATTCAGCTGGGAAGTATCCCCAGTGCTTCTAGTACTGACGTGTTGTCATCGAACAGGAAGGACATGATGGTGACAGCAGAGACTTGGGAAGATGTATATGTATATTTATATCTGTGGGGAGAAAGGGTGAGACGACTGGGGTGCAGCCAGGAGACCTTGACCTTCACAGTCTGGTACCAGTGAGCGGTGGAAGAATTTACAGTGTGGTGTGATGCGGTGCGTATGATTGACAAACGGCATAGGAAAATGCAGTGAGTACATTCGGTGATTACGTGAGAAAAGTACAGCACCAGAACATTTTATTCCTGTTTTGAAAAACGAAGAGAGCAGAAAGAAAGGAAACAAGGAAAAGGAAAAAAAAAAAAAAAAAAAAAGAAGAAGGAAGAAAGGACAGCAGAGAAGAGAAAACACATTTAACATCATTCCCCGAAAATCACCTCATCCAGAAATAAAGTGTACACCTCAGCTAACATGTTAAAGCCAAATGTGAGTGATTGATAGTGTCTTTAAATATTGATGTGCGCAAGGACACACATACACACACACACACACACACACACACACACACACACACACACTACACACACATATGCACAAACACACACACACATGCAAACACACACACACACACACACACACACAGACACACACACACACACACACACTCACACACACGCAGCACACACACACACACACACACACTACACACACACATATGCACAAACACACACACACACATGCACACACACACACACACACACACACACACACACACACACACAGTTGGATACTGATGGTGATGATTGACGGATGCTGGTAATGCCCAGTCTGCTGCCAAGCACTTGGTGAAACAAAATGTGGAGGGGGGAGCGGGAAGGGGAAGGATGCCTGGGGACACGTGCTGTGAAAGACGTTGATCTTGTCGTCCAGCCTTTTCTCTGTCTCTCATTCTTCCTGTGGGATCCCTAAACCGTACCTCAACAACAGCTCTGTGAAACATATCGCTTCCTCGCTGGCTTTTGACAAACACAGACCTTGCTTGGAGAGAAGTTTTTGAAAGGGAAGAGAAGATGGTGGTTGTGATGGGGTTGGTGGTGAGGTGTGTGATTAAAGGTGCATGGGAGATCGGCTTGGATCTTCACTCGTCCTTCTCTTCTTGGTCTTGGACTAAGATGAGCTGTGTATTGTTTATCAAACCGGTTACTGGTGACCTTATCAGCTTGAATAACTTGGGGTCAGTCAGAAGATCAAAGCGTGTGTGTCAGAGGAATGATTTTTAGCATTGTGTAACATCAGTTGTATATCTGAACTGCATGAGGAAACATCTCAGAAGGCAATACAAATCTTGGTGAACATGCACGTGTAACGAAATTCAATGTGCATTTGATAGCATGTGATATCACTATATTGACATAGGAAGTTGCCGTCACAGTGATAGTACGTTAGCAGATAGAAATTCAGCAGTGACTGGACTAAGGCAGTTTTTACTGTGAAATAGTGTCAGCATAAATTCATCAGTAAGTTACGTGAGTTTTCTGATGCCAACATACAGGAGTTGAAGGAAGAAGTTTGCCACAAGCAGAAAATACAGGACAGAAACATGCAGTGAACACACAGACCAGGACAAAAAGCGTTTAATTCTGCAGAGGCGAAGACAGAATTGGTTGTGAGAATTGGCATGTCTCGCTGTACCTCAGCCATAAAATAACATGTTAAATACTTACTACGATATGGCAGAAGTTGATAGTGATAGAAAAAGCGGTTTCCCAGACAAAAAGGTAAGGAGGGTGATGTGACTGATGGTGGTTTTTCACGATGCTGAATCAGTGCTTGCTTTGTTGTTCTCTTGTCAGGAGTGGAGGCAGAGGGTGTTGTTGGTTGTATCGCACACAGATATAGCCCGGACCGACTTGTAGTTGTACACAGCTTTAGTAGAGAGATTGTGATACAGAAAGTGATGTTTTTTTCCCCCTCATGATATTTATACAGATGTCATGTTGACGTATGAATTTTCTTGAGACATAATGTATGCTGCTACCTATCTGATCAGAGTCTATACAATTATGATATTATGGCTGTATTTAAACATCACATTTTTAATGACGTGATCTTCTGCACAGTGTTTTGCCCAGGTGTAAACAATACTGATTGTGCTCGTGCTGTACACAAGCATGTAATTGGTGACACATATGCATTCTCCAGTGTGCTCTCAGATACACATGTTATGTAATCGTCACAGTTGTGTGAAAGAATAGGCTGTCGATGTCTGTCACTATTCCATGGTGTATCAGCCGGAAGGGACCTCCAAGGCCAGGCCTATGCCATTCAACTGGTCAGTTCCATTGTCCACTGAATGACAGGATGTGAGTGGCGTGGGCAGAACAAGCTGATGCTCAGGGTTTTTTCTGTGTGTGTGTGTGACTCAGGCTGCAGCTGTTGTGGCTGTTAGATACACAGGCTATGGTTCAGACAGGAAATGAATCTGTCTGTAACTTTACTAATTTCATGCTCTTAAAACTGAATCTGTCTGTCTGTTTGGGTTCAGTTCTGATTACAGACATTTTGATTGTTCTCCTCCTCAATGGGAGGATTTTTTTTTTGTTATGGAAGTGTCTAAAATCAGGAGTAACATCTTCCAATGGGCCAAGTATGCAAGAGGTATTGGGTCGAAGGTATATACACACTTATGCTGTGACATTAGAATAGCACTTATTTTGAACAACTTCCAGTGTCAGTTTTACTGAGTTAACTGAAAAGTAGATCTGTTTAAAAACACTACCCCACTCTCTGAGATGAGGGACCTTGTTCTCTTCCAGATCAGTGATTCTTTGTCATGTCGATGACCCTTGCCCTGAAAGAGGATGTTGTGGGTAACAGAACCATACTAAAAAAAAAACAAATACAGAAACAAACAGAGAAAAGAATATTAAAAGAATGTGCTAAATTTGGACATGAAAATTCACGTTTATTCTGACTTGGTTTACTGTTCTGGCTTGTTCTTGCCAGAACATATATGTGTGTGTGTGTGTACATGTGTGCATGAATGTGTGCATGCGTGTGTGTGTGCACGTGTGTGTGTGTGTGTGTGTGTGTGTGTGCATATGTGTGTGTGTGTGTGCGTGTGGCAAGCGCTTCAGGCAACCTGTGCTGTGGTTCAGTGTTGTCCTTCAGTGTGATGGTGTCCCGATGCTCATGGCTTTCCTCGTCAGACGACTGGGACTGAGGGCTTTCAGCAGGCACTGCAGGGCGGTGGCCCTTCCATGATGACAACAGTGATTGGGGGGGGATATGAACCCCGGAGATTATGACCAAAAATAATCTGTGACAAGGAAAAACTTCACTGGAAAGAAAAGCTTTTTTTCTATTTAAGCATGTGAAATTGCCTCTCATTATGACAATTGTAGTTGTGTGTGAGGTTTTCATTTTTTATATTTTTGTTTTTGTATTTGTTTTTGTTTTGAGTTCATGGTTGTCAGCTTCATGAAAGAAGGAACGTAATGCTGTAAATATTTTAGTATTATATTGTATATATGTAGGTTTTTTAATCAGTGGGTATATTATGACATTAAAGTATGGAAAAAATGAGAGAAAAGAGGAATCTGTGTCCACAAGATTTTCAGGGAGCCTCATCAACCAGGTTGTTAAATACTTGTGTAGTCTGTCCTTGTAGCAATAAGCATTTGTCTTTGTTCAGTTGGTGCTCCATTTTACTCTGTTGTTTTAAAAGGTAAAGAAGAATATGTCGTGTTTGTAGAATGAGTATATATATATAAAATAAAAGGAAAGCGTTCTTTTTTTGCAAAACATTTGAAGTTTTTGAATTTGCAGAAGAAAAGAGACAACATCTGGCTGTTCTGGTTTGTATAATAGAATGATATTGGTTTTGTGTATCAAATTCGGGTTCAGTACTGACTTACAGCTCCAAGATTCCTTGACTCATCGTTAACCTCAGTAACTGCTACAGTTTGAAACAAGGGTACAGTGGTCTGGTGTTTACCATTCATTTCTGAATGAAGAATCTTTCGGCATGAAACAAGGATACATGATCAGGTAGGGCAATATTTGTCAATCAGTTGTCTGAAAGCATCATATCAGGGGTCTGATTCCTTTTTTTTTAATGTATCAAAAGGCACTTGATAGGATTTTTTTTTTTAATGTGTCAAAAGGCACTTGGTAGGATTTTTTTTTTGCCCACAACAAAACTCCTTTTCCTGCTAGTCTTGAATTGTTGTGGTGTCATTGTCCCCTTTCTCTGCATCTTTTAGGATAGAAAGGGTTTTTTTTCGTATCTGTTACATATTTGTGATAAACGAATGCATTGAATGAGTGGTAGTGATGTGTCGGGATGGGTCTTTTGAAGACGACATGCAATGATTGATTATCAAATTTCATTATTGTGAACATGAGCTGCCTTAAAACATTTTTGTATGCTCTTTGACCTAAACACTTAGCTTTACCTTTTGAATACTACTC
>JADBJO010007341.1:72500-77734 GCA_016801955.1 Conus betulinus | reverse complement strand
CTGCTGGGACTGATGCTAACAGAACAGCTGTCAAAAGGTCAGCCAGGCAATGACGACTTACAAATTCATATAGCAAAATGCGTTCATGATTAAATTGAATTTGAGAAGGCAGTAATGACTCCCTGTATGGGTCTACATGAAGTGTGGTCTCTCCATTAATCATGATTTGTCATGAAACCATGTTGTGTCTATAGATCCTTAAAGCAGTGTCACACACACACACACACACACACACACACACACACACACACACACAGTTGAATTGGTAAAGCATCATCTGAATGGGAGGCTGTCCTGACCCCAGTGCTGAATATGGAGGGAAACCAAATGAAATCTGGTTATTACAGCGTCAATCTTAAACGATACCTTGGCGAATACCAATTCGGGCATACAATATTTGGAGTGAATAAAGAAAAGAAAAATGGACTATTTTCTTGAGCCCTCCCACCGCTCTCTTTTTTCTGTTAAGTTTCTTGTTGAAACAAAATGTGAAAGATGAGAGCCGCCCCACCCCACCCCCCCATCCCCACCCCCCTTCCTCTACTTTACAAAAACTACGAAAATTTTGACGATAAACAACCCCCATCCCTTTCCCTGCTGTAAAGAAAAAAAAAGATATAAACTGCGGCGATATCTGTAAAGAAAGAAAGAAAGAAAAGACGTGTTTGTTCGATAAACCGCAGTGATGTTTAAAAAAAAAAAAAAATGTGTGTATTCTCTCTTCTCCCCACCCACTCCCTAGCGACGCAACGGCTGAGGGCAGTAACGTCAACGTTAACACATTTTTTGTTCACATTTTGAAATAAGAAATATTCTCAGTACTCACATTGGCAGGACTAATCCGATCATTTGCTCAACGCCCCCCTCCCCCCGTGCTGTTTCTCCCCCCCCCCCCCCCCCCCCCCCCCCCTTTTTTTTGTTTTTGTTTTGTTAGCAATTTATGTATTACTTCCGACAAAGAAGCTATATTTACACCTACATCAGTTCTCCTATTCTGTGGATAGCGACGCAAAATCTTCCTAACCGATATTGAACGCACTTGGAGGACATATATTCAAGTCGTCTAATGGACGAACTTGCTAAATTTTGGGGGCAAATTCGAAACACTCGGCGAAAAGGAGTAGTTACTGTTTAACGAATAAATATCTTTCGATGAATTCATATCATTTCATGGAATGTGCAAACATTTCTAGAGTAACTAACGTTGAAATTACTCGGCGTCGAAAAATTGCCCGAGAAGTAACTCTTTCAGTCCGCGTTTGGTATTATCTCCCCTGGCGGAAAAGCCATTGTCCTTTCACTCGTGAACTGATTGAAAAGGCAGCCAGAAGATCTGCACTGTCCAGGGTCCTTTCGATCGGTTTTCTTTTACGTTAAGCCTTTGGCACGGACCATGAAGGATTCATGACCTCCCCTACCTCGAACCCCCCCCCCCCCCCCCTCTCTCTCTCTCTCTCTCTCTCTCTCTCTCTCTCTCTCCCCTTTCATATAACTCTGCTACAAACACGCGCCCACAGAGAATCTTGAACCAAAACGTCTCTTTACATTCATTAATTATTGACAAATCATAGGCCGTAATCTTGCGCTGTAATGGGGGAGTAAACCGTGTAAATACTCACCTGGGTCCCATTGAGGGAACTTGAATGGCGATTATCGCCACACGCACTCAGAGACAGGTCCCGATTCCTTTTAAAACAACGGAAGTCTCTCTGTCTCTATCTCTGTCTCTGTCTGTCTGTCTGTCTGTCTGTCTCTCTCTCTCTCTCTCTCTCTCTCACACACACACACACACACACACACACACACACACACACACACACTGGATTGCCAAGCTTTCAAACTGGCTCTTGGTGTGCCGTATCATGCATCATCTTTGGGAACATATAACGAAGTAGGAGTATTACCATTAGATGAACATCGACGGCTTGCTGTTGCAAAATATGTCCTACGAATTTCAACACGTGACAGCAACGTTGAGAACGAAGTCAGTTTGAGATCTGACATTAGCTTCCCCAAAAGGCAAAATCAATTTTTCACTCACAACTATTGGAACTTTCACTTCAGATCTGTTCAGTGAGTCAAAAGTTCACTTCAACGATATAAATCGACCTAAACTTCCCGCATCTCCCAGCCCGCCATGGGAACTTAAAAGAGCATCATTTGATATAAGTCACGGATGAAAAAAAGTGACAACGAAAACCTGAGAGGCCAAATAGTAAAAGAGTATATTGAAAATTCGTATCCCTTTCATCTTAAGATTTATACAGATGGGTCTCTTTTGGATACCAAAGAAGCAGGTGCTGCATTTACAATTCCTTCATTGAAAATTGAAAAATCTTATTATCTTGGAAAAAACAGATCTATTTTTACAGCAGAACTAAGTGCCATTCTAATGGCTTTGTATTTTCTACTTGACTTTTCAAATCCAATATTCCAAATCCTCTTTTGTGTCGATTCAAAGGCGGTTTTATTCGCCCTAAGTAAAACAAACCCTATAGTAAGACAAGATCTGATTACAGATATTCATCACCTAATACGTTTCTTGATTATTAGGGGTACAAGAATTAGTTTCTGTTGGGTTCCTTCTCATTGTGGGATTCAGTTTAATGAGAGAGTAGACAGAGCAGCAAAACGGGAGCGAAAAAAATACTAGCGGGTCGGAGGTTATCAGTATCCCATTGTCTGTCCATGAGGGATACAGTCTTCTAGAAAATGCATGCTGGAAACATTTTAGGAAAAAACAACAGAATTCGGGATGTTCTCTTGATACACGCATAAACCAGCTATTAAACTTTGACACACTTCATTCTTTTTATCAATGTAGTTTGCCGTTTTCTCGGATCATAATTTCGCTAATATATAAGATCAAACTAAATGCTTTTAAGACAAAGTTTTGCAAAAATATAACGTGCCTTTTGTGGTGAAATGATAACTAATTCCCACATACTTTTCCACTGCAAGCAGTTAAAACCTCATCTACCACCTCTGCCTAATTGTTCTATGGATACAGTTGTAACCGATTTATCACTAATGTGTAAAATTGCTGTTTCATTGCATCAAAGTCCTATTTTTTCTGTTTTGTAAAATGGGAAACTGGTGTTTTAGTAACGTCCTTGTTATGACCGGTTATTCTTATAGATTAGGTTCGTCTAATATCACATAATGTGTATAGACGTTAAACTGAAGACCTCACACACACACACACACACACACACACACACACACACACACACACACACGCACACACAACACAGGAGTGACGACAACGCATTAAGTTTATAGGAAGATTAAATGACAACAACAAGCACTGAAGATGCGAGGAACCCGTGCTGTGATGGGTCCAGCAGTCCCTGTCCAATCTCCACTGGACATGAAACGTCCCAAATGGTCAACACCTAGAGGGGAGATGCGGTTGCTGCTGTTGTTGGGAACATGCTTAACTGTCCACAACTGGAGAACAAAGAATAACAACAAAGTGTCCAGTACAGAACTTCGCATGCAGGAAGAGTGAGGTGACTGCAGGAGGAAGTTAAAACACGCTTGAACGTTTAAATGACTATTCCGCCGCACGAAAGAGATAATCAGATTACAAGACAAAACACGACGCGTTTCGACCTCTTTGGTCTTCTTCAGAAAAGGCAACAATACTGAAGATAATGAAGACGAACAATCATTATAATTGCCACTATAAATGGTGCTACTACAACCATGCTGTTCGACTATCATCTAACCCTTGTCCTCCCCCCCCCCCCTCCCCCCCCCCCCCTTTATGTCTGTATATCTGTTTCTCCCAATTGTCCTGAACGTTTAGGTCTTGCCTGAAAAAAGACCAAATAGGTCAAAGCGCGTCGTGCTTTGTCTTGTAATTTGTTCGTCTCTTTCATTCAGCATGAAAAGTAATTCAAATTTTCAGTTTGCAGTAAAAGGGGAGAGATTTGAACTAACATTTCACCATGTCCACAGGAGGGTCAGCCTCAGCAATCTACGTTTCGCCCATCACACCCTTCGTCCTCAGCGAAAGCCCAGCTCACAGACCTCATCACCAGGCAGAAGAAGACGCATCACAGATGCTGACGTTCTGCTAAAAAGATTGGCACGTTGAAAACATAAGCGCTATCCCCCCCCCCCCCCCCCCCCCCCCCCCCCCATCCACTGGGATATTAATGTCAATTAATCTCATCGAGCCCAACCAAAACAAAACAAACAAAAACAAAACAAAACAACAAACAAACAATCACGCAGAAAAACGCCAGATGATATACATTTATGACCATCAAAGTGATCTGGTATCGTCTTCGCTGGCGCGTTGCCTCAAAACGCACCAATATTGACTGCATCCAGAGGACTGCTGGTTGTAGAGCCTGTGACAGGACGACGATTGTGGCTGTGGGTGTTATGGGAGGAACTGGGCTGATTGGCGTGGGAGTGATGCCATTGTGTGTGTGTGTGTGTGTGTGTGTGTGTGTGTGTGTGTGTGTGTGTGTGTGTGTGTGTGTGTGTGTGTCTTTTGGGAGGAGCAGGACTGACTGACGTGGGAGTGATGCCATTGTGTGTGTGTGTGTGTGTGTGTGTGTGTGTGTGTGTGTGTGTGTGTGTGTGTGTGTGTGTGTGTGTGTTGTGTGTGTGTGTGTGTGTGTGTCTTTTGGGAGGAGCTGGACTGACTGACGTGGGAGTGATGTCATTGTGTGTGTGTGTGTGTGTGTGTGTGTGTGTGTGTGTGTGTGTGTGTGTGTGTGTGTGTGTGTGTGTGTGTGTGTGTGTGTGTGTGTGTGTGTTATGGGAGGAGCTGGACTGACTGACGTGGGAGTGATGTCATTGTGTGTGTGTGTGTGTGTATGTGTGTGTGTGTGTGTGTGTGTGTGTGTGTGTGTGTGTGTGTGTGTGTGTGTGTGTGTGTGTTATGGGAGGAGCTGGACTGACTGACGTGGGAGTGATGTCATTGTGTGTGTGTGTGTGTGTGTGTGTGTGTGTGTGTGTGTGTGTGTGTGTGTGTGTGTGTGTGTGTGTGTGTGTGTGTGAGTGTGTGTCTTTTGGGAGGAGCTGGACTGACTGACGTGGGAGTGATGTCATTGTGTGTGTGTGTGTGTGTGTGTGTGTGTGTGTGTGTGTGTGTGTGTGTGTGTGTCGCGCGTGTGTGTGTGTGTGTGTGTGTGTGTGTGTGTGTGTGTGTGTGTGTGTGTTATGGGAGGAGCTGGACTGACTGACGTGGGAGTGATGTCATTGTGTGTGTGTGT
>JADBJO010007341.1:65000-67500 GCA_016801955.1 Conus betulinus | reverse complement strand
ACTGCCCTTCGTTGTCGATGTAAAGGACTGACACTACAGGTGAGGTACAGAGCGGACACTACAGGTGAGGTAAAGAGCGGACACTACAGGTGAGGTAAAGAACGTCACTACAGGTGAGGTAAAGAGCTGTCACTACAGGTGAGGTACAGAGCGGACACTACAGGTGATGTAAAGAGTGGACACTACAGGTGAGGTAAAGAGCGGGACACTACAGGTGAGGTAAAGAGCGGACACTACAGGTGAGGTAAAGAGTGGACACTACAGGTGAGGTAAAGAGCGGATACTACAGGTGAGGTACAGAACGGACACTACAGGTGAGGTAAAGAGCGGACACTACAGGTGAGGTAAAGAGCGGACACTACAGGTGAGGTAAAGAGCGGACACTACAGGTGAGGTAAAGAGCGGACATTATGTAAAGAACTCTCACTACAGGTGAGGTAAAGAGCTGAGGGTGAGGTTGTGCTTTACCTGCCTGTCTGCCGGACTACACGTCTGTCTATCCATGGATAATCCATATGCTTTACCTGTTTTGTCTGTCTACTCATCTGTCTATCAATCTATGAATCATAGGCTTTACATGTCTGTGTGTCTAGACCTCTGTCTATCTATCTATGATCCATAGGCTTTATCTGTCTATTTCTCTGTCTACGCGCCTCTGTATATCTGTGTGTAATACACATGCTTTGTCTGTATGTCTGTCTATACGTCTATCTATATATCAATAGTCCATAAATGCTTTACCAGTCTGTCTACTCATCTGTCTATCAATCTATGATTCGTATGCTTTATGTTTGTCTGTCTACTCATCTGTCTATCTGTGATCAATACGCTTTACCTGTCTGTCTACACCTCTGTCTTTATCTACGACACACAGGCTTTATCTGTCCGTCTTTCTATTTACACCCATGTCTATTGTTGGCTAGACACCCCAGACCAGTGCTCAGCCTCATGATGGTGCAGACCACAAACTGGACACACGGCCACTGAGGAGACCCTTTCCCATGACAACGCTGGACTACGGCAGCATCAGCAGCAGCAGCAGTAGCATCAGCAGCACACTGTCCACCAGAGTTCAACCCCAAGGGTCAGAACTGTGGCAGGACATTGACCAGATCTTGAAATGGTTCCAGCAGCTGGGTTACGTGCCCCTGTCGTCGCTGGGCGTGGTGGGCAATGCCGTGACGTTGTGGGTGTGGTCGGCGGAGACAGCGTTCAACTCCACGGTGTTCATGTTGAAGGTGTCTTTGTCCGTGAAGGATTAGATGAGGTTGATTGTGTTTCCTGTCTGTCTGTCTGTCTGTCAGTCTGCCTGAACAAGCAAAGTACAAGACAACACGATGCATTTCGACCTCTTTGGTCTTCTTCAGGCAAGACAAATAACATTCAAGACAATGAAAGCGAAGAACGAACAATCACTTATCTCCTCAAATTAGGCGTAAAAAAAACCAAAGAGGTCGAAACGCGTCGTGTTTGTCCTGTAATTTGTTTGTTTTCTTTCGTTCGGCGGCATAGTAAATTTTCTTACAGCTGGTTTCAGTTTCCGCCTGAAGTTGTCTCACTTTGAAACTTTTTTTTTTTTTTTTTTTTTTTTTTTAATAATACGTTTGACGCTTTTGGTCAATCATCCCTTCGACTCTTGGCCTACTGTCAATGACGAAGGGCCTCTCCAACAGCACACCAAAAATCAAAGCGCCAAGGCCTTGCTTAAGGAATCGAGTATTCATAGACTGGCGCAACTGGATCGTTTTGATAATTTTCATTGTGACTGAAAGTGGATTCTCCTCATTTTCGTTCCTATGGCCATCAAGGTACAAGCCAGGTGGTTCCAAGCAGACAGATTGAATTCAAAGGAATGGGATTATTTTGAGCTCTTGAAGTTAGTGCAAAGATAGGGTCACGGGTGAGTGGGAAGGCCTAAAATGTGTGTCAACTAAGGGGTCACGTATTTGAAAATACTGTTTGTGACTTCATCGGTGAAGACCCTCCCCCAACCCCCCCAAAAACAAACAAACAAACAAACAAAAAACAACAAACAACCCCCCCCAAAAAAAAAACAAAAACAAAAAACAAAAAAACAAAAAAACAAATACACAAACAAACAAAAAAACAAAATAACAACAAACCAAACCAAACCAAATCAAACCAAACCAACCAACCAACCAACCAACCAACCATTTGGTGGGGAGTTGTTTAATTATCAGTTTAACATTAAAAGCTGGCTTAAATTTAGGGTACGCCTCAAAACGCTTGCCTAGATAATAATTATATAGTGTTTTAGTGTCAAATGCTAATTGTGGTGTGTGGCCTGTGTGTGTGTGTGTTGAGGTGTTGGCGGTGTGGGACCTGGTCTACTGTACGGCCAACCTGGTGCACAACAGCGCACAACTGACCGTAGGAGTGCCCACTTTCTCCGCTGTCCACTACCTCCTCAGCGTTCTCGTCCTCGTCTCCCAGGTCAGTTTCACGTTGTCTTCTTCTTCTTCTTCTTCTTCTTCTTCAT
>JADBJO010007341.1:35000-45000 GCA_016801955.1 Conus betulinus | reverse complement strand
CCACACACTTCTGTTTCATGTGATATAGACACTGTAGACACAACCACAAACTTCTGTTTTAACTTGCCAGACACCTGTAAACAGAACCAGACTCCTCAGTTTTCAGTTGCTATAGACACAAAACCACACTCTCAGACAAAACCTAGACAAAACCAGACTCCTTTGCTTCAGTTGCTGTAGACACCTCCAGACAGAATCAGACTCTCTTGTTTCAGTTCCTATAGACACCTGTAGAGACAACCACACTCCTCAGTTTCATGTGCTATAGACACTCTAGACAGAATCCGACTCTCTTGTTTCAGTTCCTATAGACACCTGTGGACACAACCACACTCCTCGGTTCTAACGCTATTTCTATTTAACAGGTAAGTTAACTTGATGCGGACTAGTCCGTACATTTTTTGTCGTCCACTTCCATTACAGCATTTTTGTGCTCTTTGCTTATCTTTTTGTCTTTTTCTTTTAAAGTGGGGCCTCAGTCCTACTATTTTTTTCCCCATTCTCATCATTCTTATTCACCAGCCCTCACTCATTATGCAGATGAATACCACTTTCACTGATGGACTTGTGCGTGTGGATTTAAAAGATATTTTAGCGTTTGACACAAGCGTCTGGGTTTATTTGTGAACTAATATTTTGTGTACTGGCACTTTCATTCTGCTATGTTAACTGGTTTGTACAAAAAAAAGAAGATAGATAAATCGAAAAGTAAATGCTACAGTACTGAATAAACAAAAATACAGCAGAAGCGCAAATTTGGTGGATAATACCCTGTACATGTGTCCATGTTCGAACACGCTAACGACGACATCAAATTCTGCCTCTTCCCCTCCTGTTTTTCCTCGCGCTGATCATTCCTCCAAAGCCATCCAAGAAAAGAAAAAAAAAACAGCGAAAAAAAAAAAAAAAAAAAAAAAAGGATAGAAAAGATGATTCAGGGGAATGAGCAGATTACAAGCTGAAAGCATATAAATGTACTCCCAGTAAGTAGTAGTACAATATCTATCTATCTATCTATCTATCTATCTATCTATCTATCTATCTATCTATCTATCTATCTATCTATCTATCTGTCTATCTGTCTGTCTATCTCTATTTATCTCTCTCTCTCTCTCTCTCTCTCTCTCTCTCTCTATCTATCTATCTATCTATCTATCTCTCTCACATCAGTCACTATAGCACTATAGCATTTTCTCCCCTTTTGGTGGTAGAAATGTTGTATGTAAGAGAAAGGAAAAAAAAAAAAAAAAAAAAAACCCGCTCTTCCTGGCGGGGAAATGAACTACGGTCTCCCGCACGATAGGCGGAGACACTATCCCCTACACTACCGAGACGCTTCCAAACGTTGGTTACACTTATATTGCTTAAGCTGTGCGTTACAAAATCATCATTTATAGCCGTTAGCAACGGATATTCTGGTAAAATAAAATATCGGGCATCATCCGTGACCCGTAAAGAACATATCAACACATTTTCAGAAAGATCGGTCCAGCCGTTTTGTTTGGAGCGAGAGCGACACATCTGGACCACTGACAGACCCACAGACAGACACACAGACAGCATTTCTTCGTTCCCATTGTAAAGTACTCCCCGTTCTATGAGAACTGGGAGTACAAAAACGGAAGGAAAACTCTGACAAAAGGTGAAAAAGTTGGTACTACAGACGGACCACCTATAACCTCACGTGTGTGGCACTTGCCAATGACACTCGGCCATGTCCACCAGGCACGTTGCCACGCTGAAAGGCCGCGATGCAGATGGCGATAAACTAGACGGGCATTCCACAGACAGCAGGTCTCCTTTCCCGCCGATCTCCGTCAAAGGCGAACGGATCCTCAACCCGCCCTCTGATCTAGCTGCACCGACAGGTACTTTGCACCCCCTTCTTTGCCTTTTCTCCTGCAATCCCCCCCCCCCCCCCCCCCCCCCCCCCCCCCCCCCCCCCCCTCAAAGATCCAGCACGTAGCAGACCACAGGGTTTATTAGACAACCTCCTACTAGCCCCCCACTGCACTCCGTCCATCCACCTTCCGTTCGACTGCAACGAGTGGCATATCCTCACTAGAGCAACCCCAAACTCCTTTCCCTTATCCACCCACCTCAAACACAAAGCAAACGTGCGCATGTGGATCGCGGATAAGAACGCTGACCTGTCTTCTCTGTCTCCAACCTCCTACCCCCCCCCCCCCCCCCCCCCCTCCCCCCGCAAATATCTACTGCCTGCACGAAAAAACAGCTTTGATGCTGTTTGCAAAGTGAAACGACTGCAGGCGGAAATCTAAACAAATCTTAAATAAATGTCAGCGAAACCGCCCAGAGAAACGTGGACAAACGAGTCACAAGACAAACCACAACGCGTTTCGACCTCTTGGTCTTCCTCAGGTGTAACAAAAATTAAACAAATAACGAAAATGCACTTAGCTTTGATCACTTCTGTGTTCAGCGCAAGGAAGAAGGCATTTTTGGTCAGAGTTTTCCTTCCGTTTTTGTACTCCCCGGGGGATGGGGGATTGGGGGGGGGGGGGGGGGGGGGGGGGGGGGGGGGGGGGGGGGGGAGCAGGGGGGGGGGGGGGAGGGAGGAGTGAATCTGGATCCGAGACAGAACTACTGGTCACCGTGTTTCTAAACCATTCCCTGCTGGAGGTTCTTTGTGGTATGGTCAAGAAATGTCCCATGGAGTGACCAGTGGTTTATGGACCCAACTCACTCCCCCATCCCCACCCCCCTCTGTGACAGGGTGGTGGGCATAGGCACATGCCTGTATCACTCCATGAGGGGGAGGGAGAGAGGGGAGGGGGAGGGGAGTTCTTTTTTGTCCATAGTTTTTTTTTTTTTTTTCTTCTTTTTTTTTTTTTACAGCCAGTCTCTTATACACCATGCATAGTCTGTATGTTCTCTCACAAATGGACATATTCTTGCTGGTTTTAGTGTTAGGGCGTTTGATACAATGTGTCTGGGTTTGTTAACGTTCAAAGGTGTGGTGTACTGGCACACTCACTCCGATAATGTGCTGCTTTCAAATACAAAGAAAACCAACAGACAGACAGAGGGAAAGAAGGAAGGAAGGAAGGAAGGAAGGAAGGAAGGAAGGATGGAAGAAGAGGAAGAAGGAAAAAAACAAAACGATAAAAAAAAAATTCGTTGCTGTGTCAAAACAAACGAAACAACAAAATAAATATACAGCTGTTAAGCAAATTTGAGACACAATAATCTTCAGGCCTAGATGCAACGAGGTTGAATACACTGAATACAACATAAAGATTTCCTTTCGCCTCCGTCCGTTCTCTCCGGTATGTGTCGGAACGTTCCCCGAAAGCCCCCCCCCCCCCCCCCCCCCGAACGAAAAAAAAACGAAACATCCAAGACTGACCGAAGGAACGAACGAACATGGAACGAAAGGATGAATAAGGTGGGAGGGGAGTTCTAATCATGCCCCAGAGGACTCATCAGGGAGTGTGGAGGTTTTGGGAAGGTGAGGAGTGACATCGGCTCAGGCCCAGACCTGTCCACGTCTGAAATAGATGTTGAGCTGCACTGTGCTTTGACTGATGTGTCTCCTCGTTTGGAACATGTTGAGAACTTTTGAAGGAGAGAAGCGATTGGGAAACACAGGGGTAGGTCGGTCTGGATTTAGTCCCTTGGATTGAGTTGGAAAACAAGTGTCTTTTCTCAGCTGCCGGAAAGTGATTTTGGACACGGAGCGTCACATCGAAACACACCTATTTCTTCAGGTTTTTTTTTAAAAAGATAGAACGCATCTGCATCTGCCCAAACGCAATATATTTTGTAACAACCATATACGCCTATGGACGAAAGACGTTCTTCCATGATTGACAGCTGTCAAACAAGAGGACCGAAACATTGTGACACCTACACAAACTGGTTGTCAGTACATGAAAACATCTGCTATAAACACAGGCAGACAGTATAGCACGCACACCATCTTCTGTCCTGCTGTACACACCTGCGGACATAAAAAACACCATCCCCTCTGTCTTGTAGACACCCCTGCAAACAGTCAGACCATATGTCTTCTTGTTTGAGAACTGGGAAACAATACGACACTTGCTCTCAGTCACTACTATAGACGTGTGCTGACAGTAGGAAACTAACACACAACAACTACAGTGCAACGCGATACGAAAGATAGAACACAGCACAAGACAAGGATGAAAGATCAGCACGTTACCTGAAGATCAGCCCGTTACCTGATGAAGATCAGCACGTTACCTGATGAAGATCAACCCATTACCTGATGAAGATTAGCCTGTTACCTGATGAAGATCAGACCGTTACCTGATGAAGATCAGCCTGTTACCTGATGAAGATCAGACCGTTACCTGATGAAGATCAGCCTGTTACCTGATGAAGATCAGACCGTTACCTGATGAAGATCAGCCCATTACCTGATAAAGATCAGCCCGTTACCTGATGAAGATCAGGCCGTTATGTAATGAAGATCAGCCCATTGTCTGATGAAGATCAGCCCATCACCTGATGAAGATCAGCCCCTTACCTGATGAAGATCATACCATTCCCTGATGAAGATCACACTATTACCTGATGAAGATCATACCATTCCCTGATGAAGATCACACTATTCCCTGATGAAAATCACACCATTCCCTGATGAAGATCACACCATTCCCTGATGAACATAAGCCCGTTACCTGATCAAGATCAGCCATTTACCTGATGAAGATCACACCATTACCTGATGAAGATCAGCCCATTACCTGATGAAGATCACACCATTCCCTGATGAAGATAAGCTCATTATCTGATGAAGATCAGACCGTTACCTGATGAAGATCAGGCCGTTATGTGATGAAGATCAGCCCATTATCTAATGAAGATCAGACCATTACCTGATGAATATCAGCCTGTTATCTGATGAAGATCAGTCCCATCACCTGATGAAGATCAGCCCCTTACCTGATGAAGATCACACCATTCCCTGATGAAGATCACACCATTCCCTGATGAAGATAAGCCCATTACCTGATGAAGATCAGCCATTTACCTGATGAAGATCAAACCATTACCTGATGATCAGTCTGTCACTGGATGAAGATCAGCCCATTACCGATGAAGATCACACAATTACCTGATGAAAATGAACCCGTTACCTGATGAAGATCACACCATTACCTGATGAAGATCAGCCCGTTACCTGATGAAAATCACACCATTACCTGATGAAGATCACACCATTACCTGATGAAGATCACACTATTACCTGATGAAGATCAGCCCGTTACTGATGATGAAGATCAGCCCGTTACCTGATGAAGATCAGTCCGTTACTTGATGAAGATCAGTCCGTTACCTGATGAAGATCAGTCCATCACCTGATGAAGATCAGTCCATTACCTGATGAAGATCAGCCCGTTACTCGATGAAGATCAGCCCATCACCCGATGAAGATCAGCCCGTTACCTGATGAAGATCAGTTCGTTACCTGATGAAGATCAGCCTGTAACCTGATGAAGATCAGCCCGTCACCTGATGAAGATCAGCCTGTAACCTGATGAAGATCAGCCCGTCACCTGATGAAGATCAGCCCGTCACCTGATGAAGATCAGCCCGTCACCTGATGAAGATCAGCCCGTCACCTGATGAAGATCAGCCCCGTCACCTGATGAAGATCAGCCCGTCACACCTGATGAAGATCAGCCCGTCACCTGATGAAGATCAGGCCGTCACCTGATGAAGATCAGCCCGTCACCTGATGAAGATCAGCCCGTCACCTGATGAAGATCAGCCCGTCACCTGATGAAGATCAGCCCGTCACCTGATGAAGATCAGCCCGTCACCTGATGAAGATCAGCCCGTCACCTGATGAAGATCAGCCCGTCACCTGATGAAGATCAGCCCGTCACCTGATGAAGATCAGCCCGTCACCTGATGAAGATCAGCCCGTCACCTGATGAAGATCAGCCCGTCACCTGATGAAGATCAGCCCGTCACCTGATGAAGATCAGCCCGTCACCTGATGAAGATCAGCCCGTCACCTGATGAAGATCAGGCCGTCACCTGATGAAGATCAGGCCGTCACCTGATGAAGATCAGGCCGTCACCTGATGAAGATCAGGCCGTCACCTGATGAAGATCAGGCCGTCACCTGATGAAGATCAGCCCGTCACCTGATGAAGATCAGGCCGTCACCTGATGAAGATCAGCCCGTCACCTGATGAAGATCAGCCCGTCACCTGATGAAGATCAGCCCGTCACCTGATGAAGATCAGCCCGTCACCTGATGAAGATCAGCCCGTCACCTGATGAAGATCAGCCCGTCACCTGATGAAGATCAGCCCGTCACCTGATGAAGATCAGCCCGTCACCTGATGAAGATCAGCCCGTCACCTGATGAAGATCAGCCCCGTCACCTGATGAAGATCAGCCCGTCACACCTGATGAAGATCAGCCCGTTACCTGATGAAGATCAGGCCGTTTACCTGATGAAGATCAGGCCGTTACCTGATATTTGTCCGTGTTGTCGTGCTGTAGGGCCAGTGAGTCGTACTCTGCGGCGTCCACAAACTGGTTCACCTCGATGTAGTGAATGAACATCCGCTGGTAGGTCACTTTTAACCTGAACACAGACAAGCCATCCATGAGCGTCACTGACCCACGGGCTGAACTGGCCAGCACTCACTTCACCTTCCTTCAGGTCAATCTTCACATGTCAGGCCGGTGAAGCTGGCCACTGGACACTGAAACAGTCCACGATCTCAGAGAGAGAGAGAGAGAGAGAGAGAGGAGAGAGAGAGAGAGAGAGAGAGAGAGAGAGAGAGAGGAGAGAGAGAGAGAGAGAGAGAGAGAGTGAAAGAAAGAGAGAGTGAAAGAGAGAGAGAGAGAGAGAGAGAGAGAGAGAGAGAGAGAGAGAGAGACGGAGAGAGACAGAGACAGAGACAAAGACGGAGACACTGACACAATTTTATTGCCATTAGCTGAATGCCCTGTTGGCAAGGGGTATCATGAGTCATATCTAGCAACAACGACTAAAAAGGAAACAAATGCAAAAAAAGACTTCCTTTGTTATGTCACAAACTCTCCATACATATAACTTACAAAAAAGATCAACGAAACAAGCACCCATCCGTCCACACGACCCCTCCCCCTGAACACACACACACACACACACACACACACACACACACACACACACACACACACACACACACACACACACTCAAGCGCGCTCACGTGCGAGCACGCACACACAATAAACCTATGCCATAGACTATCAGGTTACATTAAGTGATCACCACTGAGCCAAGGCGCCTTTAAGTAAGTGATTATCTTTTTCATTCGTGATATTTTTTTACCGAAAAATGCTAGCTTCAGCGATATACATCGCAAATTCTGTTATAATGTTTTCGTTTCCACTTGATAAAATCGCTATTAAATCTCTTCTTTGAGCAACTAATTTCATTGAAAATTTTACAACCTCTGCGGATATTGACATATGCAGGACAATCAAACACAAAATGTATTTCATTCTCAACACTGTCTCTTTTTCTACACATTTGACAAGATCTATTACTCTCGAACCATGTTTGGTCTGCTTTAAGACCGAGCGTTCTGGTTCGAAATTTTGCTCAACTATATTTATGCCATTTATACGTTATAATTTCAAGGTAATTATTTCTCTGCTTCGAGATTACTTTTAAATGAGAGAAACCAGTCGTATTTATCATTTCCATCCATGCCAATATGCCAGTTTTGTTTATGAGAACAAATTAAACGGTCCTTGAATTCAGAAATAAATTTTGCTTCATTACCGACTCCTTGTGACAACCAAACTACGCCAAAACCATTCTCTGTCAACATTTTCTTAATACATTTTCTTAAATTTTTCACTTTCATGTTGCAGCATGAGCATTTCATAAGCCTGACCACAGTCTGGTTATTGGTAGGTTTACTACTAATTTCAGCCAATATTTAATATCTAACATAAGTTATGATAAAGGGTATCATCCACTTTCACCATAAACTTTATGGTGAAAGTGGATGATACCCTTTATTTAGCATTTCATTTAACGCGAGGGTACGTGAATATTACGCCTTATGGCATAGGTATGAACTTTTCCATCTGACTATTATCCAACATACCCTAGACTTCTGATGCATATGTCAAAATAGGCTGTATCTGTGAATCGAATAATTTCCAAATAGATTTACATCATTGGAGATCAGCTTCTTTTTTTCATAGTCCTCAGAATATCATGACACCCCTTTTCCCTTTCTGCCCATCTCAAGCCAGCCCTTACTCAAGCTCAATTTTGTTGTGAAGAACATACCAAGATATCTATAGCTACTTGTCACTCTAATTTCTACTCCACCATAAAACCATCTTTCATATTTGATAAGTAACCACCATTTCTGAAAACCATTACATTAGTTTTGTGTAAGTTCACTGTTAATTCTAACCCATCTGATTCCGTTTCCAGAGTGTCTAATTGATGCTGCAAACCAATAGGGGTATCTGCTAGGAGGATAATATCACCAGCGAAAAGCATTAGAAATAAGTCTGCAGCACCAGATAACATTTGTATTCCATGTTTCCTCCCTCCGGTATCTCTATCGCTAATTCATTGATGAAGAATGTGAACAACAGCAGGCTAAGCAGACATCCTTGTTTCACTCCCTGCAGGCAGCTGAAATAATCGGTAAAAAGTACCTTTCTGTCGAACACATGCAAGAACAGACTCATACATTCCATGAACAGCTGCATACAACTTCCCATTTACGCCATCATTCCTCAGAATACACCATAGAACATTTCTGTTGACTGAATCGAAAGTTTTCTGGAGATCAATAAATGCAACATACAATTTGGATTTTGTTAATAAGTATTTTTGTACTAAAGCGTACAGAGTAAATACATGATCTATTGTACAATATTTGGATCAGAATCCAGCCTGCTCTTCCATTGTTTTCTCTTCTCTCTCTGCCCATGCTTTTAATCTTTTGTTGAGTATATGTGTATGTATCTTACTAATAATACTCGTCAGTGCAACACTTCGATAGTTATCAGGATTGTTACTATCACCTTTCTTGTGAAGAGGAACTATTGTGGATTTATACTAAGATTCTGGAAAGATTCCCTTTTCAAACACCGAGTTAAAAAGATTAACCAAGAAATCAACTTAAACAGAGTTAGCACATTTGAACATTTCTCCCACTACTACTTTGTCTGGTCCAGCACTTTTTCCACATCTAATGTGTTTTACACTGTTTAAGACTTGATTTCTTGTTATTTGGTCATTAAACAGTGGTTGATCAGTAATTTGTTCGTCACCATCTACATATGCACTCATATTTCAACAATCGTTATTAAATCCATTAAATACACTGCAGAAATGTTTATACCGTTGCTGCGAACTGATTTCATTGTAAATAACTGATTTTCTACTGATCGATTGAATGGTAGACCAGAATAATTTAGGGTCGTTAACAGATGTTTTCAATTCATTTATTCGTTTTTCATCAAATTCTTTTCTTTTCTTTTTTTTCCCCAGCAAATTATAGTCTTTCCTTTCCTAACGTAAGTTGCTTTGTGTTTTTTTTTTTTTCCCAGTGTTATAGATTACGTTCTTTGATATTGTTTCAAACACCTTTTCACAACAACTTTTTTTTTATTCTCGCACTCACCATCAAACCAATCGTTCGCTTCTTTCTTGTTTTTCCCTTTGGTCCTTACCACACACGCAGATGCACTATACAAAGCTTCCATAAAATATTCTAAACCAGAGTTGATATTCACATCAAGATACTCTGTAGCTTCGTTACAGCACTGTTTGAACTCATCTGAATCTAGCTCCTCCTTGTAAGTCTCGGCGGGTTCTTCAGACCAAATAAAGTGCTCTTCTGTTTGAAATACTGGATGTTCTTTTCTTACATTAATATTGCATGTTTTCCATTTTAATTCTACAGGTAAAACCAGGAAAATAAACAATCGCCAACCCTCATTCTGCATTTCTCAGTTAATTTT
>JADBJO010007341.1:27500-30000 GCA_016801955.1 Conus betulinus | reverse complement strand
GGGTCAGGAAGGACACCGCCATGCACAGGTTGGCCAGCTGGAAGAGCGTGTGCTGGGCTTCCTGCCAGTCCTCGCACGACCCCAGGCCCTCCCCACCCTCCCCGTCCCCTACCACCCCCACCACGCCCTCACCACCACCCTCCCCCTCCCCCCCCCCTCCCTCCCCCCACCCCCGTGCGGTAGGCCCGCGTGGTGCCGTTGCCGAGAATGATGGTGGCGTTGGGTGGGTAAGGGTAGGGGTAGGGGTGGGGGTAGGGGTTGGGGGTTGGGGTTGGGGGGGGGGGGGGGGAAAGGGTGGAGGTGGCCCAGTAATCCCAGGAGGGTGGTGGTGGCGGTGGCGGCGGCGGCGGCGGTGGTGGTGGTGGTGGTGGTGGTGGTGGTGGTGATGGTTTTGGTGGTGGAAGCCATGTCTAGGACAGGGGCTAGGAGGAAGGAAGCGTTGGTCATGGTGGTGGTGGTGGTGGTCAACGATGTGGTGGTGGTGGTGGTGGTGGTGGTGTGTGTGTGTGTGTGGGGGGTGGGGTGGGTGGGGGGGGGTGGGGTGGGATGAGGAGTCACCCTTTCACTACACACTAGAAGCTGGAGGAGAGAGGGGGTGGAGGAGGAGGGGGGTAGAGGAACAACCATCTGTTAATGCATATCCGCAACTTGACACAATGCTTCACGTTTAAACAGTGCTTCACGTATGCTTCGCGTTCACACAATGCTTCACGTTTGCAAAATACTTCACGTTGACACAATGCTTCACGTTTACACAATGCTTCACTTGACACAATGCTTCACTTCACACAATGCTTCACGTTTACACAATGCTTCACTTGACACAATGCTTCACTTGACACGATGCTTTACGTCTCAACACGAACTGTTGGCTGACAGTTTGGCGACAGAACGGGTGGGGAGGACGTGGAGAATGAAGAACTGTGTGTATGTGTGTGTGTGTGTGTGTGTGGGGGGGGGACTTCTTCCTATTGGAGAAGCAAAGACTGCACCACGTGTTCAGCAGGTGCCCGTGACACCCCCGTCTACATGGCTGGCGTGGACGCGCTACGGGTGTTTCCTCACCATGCTCACAGGACGAACATTCAAGGCAGACTCTTATCAGTTTCTGTGTCTTCCGATCCACATTAATACACGGATCCTGAAGACATTTCACACAAGATCCTGAACTGCGTTCGCTAGTCATTCACATGATTTACATGGTTACAAAGACATGCCATGTATATTCCTTCACAAAAGATTAGGAGGAGCAGGTGTATTGTGAAGAAAGCGACTGAGCATTTTCTGGCTGAATTGGCCTTCTTGTCATTCAACTGCAGTTCTTTGAGATAAAACTCTTACCTACGTGGCTCTTACAGACATGTTTCACGCCATTGCATCGAAAACAAAACCACGTCTTGCAGGAGGAGAAACCCAACGCACATGACTGAAGTCCTGCAGATGGCATGAAGTCACAGTCTGAAAAGAATCTCTCCGCTCTGGCTTCTGGCACTGGGTTTCTGTCCGGGTTTTGCACACAGTTCTGTGTCTGGTGACGACTCAAAAATACTGTACAGACCACCTGACGAAGACCAGGACAGTGGAATTAAGTTCTGGCACCGTCTCTGAGCACAGAGTGGTGGTTTGGTAGACTACTGGCACTGTCTCTGAGCACAGAGTACGGGGGGTTTGTTAAACATGCAGCGCAGTGGAAACTTGTCACCGGCCGTGTAGACTGTGTCCTCTTGTTCATCACAGTGTGCACCTTTTCCACAAACCTCAGCAAACTGGGTCGCTGTTAGAACGGATCAGGGCCTGGGTGGAGGACTTGGATGTAGGGCGTACTGCCCGCTTTCCACACTGCTTTAAAGATCGGCTGTCAACGTCACAATGTTAGTGGACATTGAACGGTACTCTGGGCCCCGGAAGTGACGTCACAGGGTCAGTGTGATGTCAAAGAGTGGGTCAGTGGCTGATGGGTAGGTCATCTGCAACACAGAGTCCAACAGATTCGTTCAAATGACAGTTAATTCTTATGGGAAGGGAGGGGGAAGGGGGGGGGGGGGGGGGAATAGCTCAGATGGTAGAGCGCCGGACTCGTAATCTTCGAATCTCCACCGGCCGTTTCGGTATAGGGGGATTTTTTTCCCTGAAGTTAACATTGGTTCTGACTCCATTTCCCAAACAGTCCTTCGAAAGAGACTATAAATCGAAGTTCCGTGTGTGAACGCATGCATAACATTTTTCACACTTGTAAAATCCTATCACCAACTTTTGGAAGAGAAGGCCAGTTTGGCCGTTGGTATGTATGACACGTTACACATAGCATGCATCCTTGCGTGAGAAATTGAAAGATGAAGTCAGGAAATTGAGAGAACATTGACTGGATGACACGGGAAACGACTGAATGAAGCGCCGGCAAACAGCTCTTCTGTCGGCACTACGAAAGTGTGGATTGTCAGCGCCTAACCTTGTGCAAGGCGCTTTATAAATGCTGTATTAGTATTGCTATTTTTATTAT
>JADBJO010007341.1:2500-5000 GCA_016801955.1 Conus betulinus | reverse complement strand
GAGCATGCAAGCCTAACGTTTTCTTACTTAATAACTCTTCCCCCCTTTTCAGTCTCACATTACGATCTCCTGTGATCACTCATGATTACAGGAATGATCAGTCACGAAAAGAAGCAGTCATAACTCACGAGACCAAGCACTGATGATGTATGAGAAACAAGTAAACGATGCCTCAAAGACAGAGTCAAGATTCACGGAAACAGGAAATGATGACTCGTGGAAAAAAAAAAAAAAGCTAATTCTAATGTAACTGATAATAGATAATACTATGACTCACGAAAAGGGCAACTACGACCCGTCATCACGATAGGTAATAATGACTCAGGGAAAGGTAGGTAACAATAAAACAGTAATGACTCATGTGCATGTACACTGTTATTACGGGCGCTGGCATCAAAGCGCAGTCACGTGACTCGGGAGAGGACGAGGAGGAAGAGAAAGAAGAGGAGGAGAGGAGGAGGAGGAGGAGGAGGAGGAGGAGGAAGGCACACCCCATGACCAATAGAACCCCTGTGGAATGGAACCCGTCATGACCTTGATCGCAGACAATGGCTATGGTGGCCAACTCTGGGCACCATAGAAGAAGAAGAAGAAAGAAGAGGAGGAGGAGGAGGAGGAGGAGGAGGAGGAGGAGGAGGAGGAAGAAGAAGAAGAGGAGGAGGAGGAGAAAGAGGAGGAAGAAGAAGAGACGAGAATGAGGAGGAGGAGGAAGAGAAGAAGAAGAAGAAGAAGGAGGAGGAGGAGGAGGAGGAGGAGGAGAAGAAGGAGGAGGAGGAGGAGGGAGAGGAAAAGAAGGAAGAGGAGGAAGGCGAGAAGAAGGAGAAGAAGAAGAAGAAAAAAGAAGAAGAAGAAGAGGAGGAGGAGGAGGAGAAGCAGGAGGAGAAAGAAGAAGAAAAAAAAGAAGAAAAGGAGAAGGTGGAGGAGGAGGAGCAGAAGTAGGAGGAGAAGAAGGAAAAAGAAGGAGGAGAAAAAGAACACACACACACACACACACACACACACACACACACACCACACACACACACAAGCGGGACTCGAACATCAGATACGCTGTTCTCTCATTTCCTAAACATGTGAGTAGCTCCGCGGTCCCCCTTCGCCTCATGAGTCCGACACAAGGAGACAGGCATCAAACTTACATACTCCAGCCGACACTTCAATGGTCAGGGTGACTCAAATATATAACTCAACAATTTGAGGCGGTCAGTGTGAACCTCATTACCTCATTGTTTATGTCACTTGCATAGGGTCAGATTAATTGGCCGATTATGGTGACCTATGACTTTTGACCTCAGTAGTGTCACCCTGACCCGATCCGAGCCACTGTCACAGGTCAGAACGAAAGGAACACACAATGACAGTAAGATCTGTCAGGTCTGGGATTTACTCTCTCCAACATCTACTCCCTTGTCTCCCATTAAACTCCTCTTCTACGCACACAAGAGACAAAACAGTTCCAGACATGGCGTATCGATCTGTCTGGCGGCCAAATAGGCCTTCAGCTCACTACTGCCCACTCCAGTCTGAAACTCTTGGGGGGGGGAAGAATCTGAAAGAATAAAACCGCTTCCAAGAGATGCTTGCATGCAGCGATGCATGCGCCATTTGGGAAACGGCAAAGGGGGAATAATTATGTCGATATGCCCGTTTTACCATCTGCGTCGCTCTTCTTTAAGTGCTTTGGTCAAAAAACTTCCGTCTCTCTCTCTCTCTCTCTCTCTCTCTCTCTCTCTCTCTCTCTCTGTATGTCTCTGTATGTCTCTCTCTCTCTGTCTCTCTCTCTCTCTCTCTCTCTCTCTCTCTCTCTCTCTCTCTCTCTCTCTCCCGGTCTCCCCCCTCTCTCCCTCTCTGTCTCTGGCATGAAACCTGTTTCGTGGACGAAAGAGTTGCAGCCACCCCATAAAGAAAGTCTGTGGCACACAAAGAACCTGACAGCCACATTCCATGACGTCAAACACCCGCACTATCTGCACGTGCACCCAGCGGCGCGGTTCGAAGACCGTTTCCTGTGGCACCGGCATTTAGGGGGAAGGAGAGAGAAATGTCGAAAGTTGCCTAGAAGGACGACGGAAGAGGCAACTCCCCATGGAACAGGATGTGTGAAGGGACAGAAATTGACATGAGGTTTCTTTGAAGTTTTCCCCTGGTCCCTTCCTCCCGCCACACACACATACACATACACACACGCGCGCGCGCGCGCGCGCGCACGCACGCACGCACGCACACACACACAGACACACACTCAAACACACCACACACACACACACACACACACACACACACTCAAACACAGACACACACTCAAACACACACACACACACACCACACACACACCACACACACACACACACACACACACACACTCACTCACTCAAACACACACACACACACACACACACACACACACACACTCAAACAGACACACATACACACACATACTCAAACACACACCACACACACACACACACACACACACACACACACACACACACACACACAC